>NJDD01003517.1:7717-32772 GCA_002245505.1 Calephelis nemesis
TTTTTATCTACAGTGATTCCTAAAAATGTGGTGGAATCTACTAGGTCCAGTTTGTTCCCATTGAGTTGTACATTGGTGTCTGCCTGTCTTACACTAGGCATTGAAAATTTGATGCACTTAGTTTTTTTTTCGTTTAGAAAGAGATTGTTTACAGTGAACCAATGTACAACCTTTGAAATCGCATCGTTCGTTTCGTCATACTTACCAAGTTGTCTTTTCACTTTAAATAATAGTGAAATGTCATCCGCGAACAATACTATTCCATGATTATCCCTTACGTAGTAAGGCAAGTCGTTTATGTATATGAGAAACAAAAATGGTGCAAAGAATGGAGCCTTGGGGACCACCCATGTTAACAGCAGCACCTGTCGATTTTACACCATTAATTTCAACTTTCTGAATTCTCCCGCTCAAATAAGAAATCAGAAGATCGAGTGACTTATTTTTAATTCCATAATGGCGAAGTTTCCTGATCAGAGTATCATGGTTAATCAAATCAAATCACGCAATCAAATGCCTTGGACAAATCACAGAATATACCGAGTGCATCCTGCGAGTCCTCTAAGGCTTCATAAATTTTCTTTAACAATGCAACACCAGCATCGACTGTTGATCTACCCCTTGTAAAACCAAATTGTTTATTATGAAATAAGCCCAATTGTTTAAAATGTAATAACATTTGACTAAGAATAATTTTTTCGAATATCTTACTAAGGGTAGGCAGAACGGAGACAGATCGATAGTTGGTGGGATCAAACGAACCCCCAGATTTAAATAGAGGTATAACCTTACTTAGTTTCATTAGGTCAGGAAAAACGCCATTTGAAATACAACAATTGAATATTATAGCTAGGTATAGAGCAACTATATTTATTACTGAAGCAACCATTTTTAAAGAGTGACCCCATAAATCTAATGTATTCTTCATTTTTAACGATTTAAAGGCTTTTATTATATCATCTTTATCAATAAACGAAAATTCAAAATTATTTTTACACTCAGTTTTATGTTGCTTCAATAATGATTCTGCAGTACTTGGTGAGGAGTTAAGAGCTCTGGTAGTTTCTGCTGCAATATTGGTGAAAAAATGTTCAAACTGCATTGCAATGTCCAATTCACCTTTAAATCTCCACATTGTCCATCTTCAAACAGTAATCATTATTAAACATTCTGGTTTTCCCGGTTTCACAATTAATAATGTTCCATGCAGTTTTTATTTTATTTGAAGATTGTTTAATGGTATTTTTCAAGTACATGGATTTGGCAGCAGTACAGGCCTTTTTGAAAATCTTTGAATATTTTTTTACATATTCTCTAAATTCATGGGTATGGTTATATGTTCTTTCATTATACAACTCAAATAATCTTTTTCTACTTTTATAAATTCCCAATGTTGCCCATTCACTAAAAGCTCTACGATAAATATTGACTGACATTTATTAGGTGTGAATATCTGATGATGTGCAGTTTGAATTAATGTAAACAATGAATTATATAGTTCATTTGGATCATCTTGATATGGCAACATTGGTAATTTTTACAATAAAATAGTTTCAAATCTTTTTAGGCGGCTAGCATTGATAGGAACAAAAACAATGTCTTTTCTTTGACCTTTTTGTAAAGTTCTAGGTAGTTTAACTAGTAAACCACAATGATCAGAATCCAACAGCTTGCTAATGATATTTTTGTTAAAGGGTGTCATATTTGTAAATATATTATCAATACAAGTGGCACTTGTGGCAGTTATTCTGGTCGGTTCAAAGAAAATGTTGTGCAGGTTATATGATCTAAAAAGATTTAAAAATTTTATAGAAAGTGTTGACGGTTCTAAAATGTTTATATTAAAGTCACCACAGATAACAATATTTGACTTTGAATTAGAAGTTTTAAATAATATCTCTTCCATTTTCCTTTCAAAATCATCATAGGATGTGCAAGGGGGCTTATATACACTTAACACAATAAATTGCTCAAACTCAATGCAAGCAATCTCAATAACTCGTTCAACAGAAAGGCTTACAATATCTTTACGTTCTTTAAATTTAATGTTTTTACTAACTATAATCAATGAGCCACCATGTATCATCGATGTTCTGCTGAACGAGCTGGCAACCTGGTGACTATTGAAGTTGAATATGAGCTGATGGCTCATAAGCCAATGTTCCGTTAAACACAAAATATCAACATTGTTACAGTTCATAAACAACTCCAATTCTAAATCTTTGCTCATCAATCCTTGAATATTTTGGTGTACCAGGTTTAAATTACAAATATGTTTATTTTTATCACATGTTGATGGGTTCATTTTGACATTATTTCTTTCACAAGTTATATTAGGGATATCTATTGATTCAATTTCATTAAGATTTGGTTGACCATATAAGTTCTTGTATAAACTAATGCTAGAGGTTGACTCTATTGTCTCACCAAATAATTTAAATTATTTGGGTCAACTCAACTCGGATAGAATTACTTGACTGTTCAATAGAAGCAGTCGTGTTAGCCAAATACTTGGCTGACTTAAATATAAAAGTATATAGCGATATTGCTATTTGTCGTTTAAAATGTAAAGAAAGATAGTAGCTATCTTTTGTCATTATATAACTAAATTTAAGAAATGAATTTGAGTCAATAAACTCAATTTTATTGTCATACAATGACATTGTATGTAATTTCAAATTACAACTTATGTCTCATATTATTTTCGGCCTGCGGCAAGTTTTTACAATAGGGCAATGCAAAAAGATAAATCTTTTCCACCCTTAAAAGTGATAAATAATCAAAGTATTTTTTAATTGTGATTGAATTTGCATTACCTCTTCTCCCAATACAAATAATTAATACAGTGTCTTGTTCATAATTACTAGAAGTTACTTTATCTAATATTTTAGAGTAGTTGGCACCTGGCAAACAAACATTGGTTACCGAACTACCAAATGTTTCATTTAAAATTGGTCCCATATTTCTACCAATTTCATCACAGAACATGATAGCTGATATACAGAAAATTTAAACTCAACATATTTTACTTACATGTACGATGGGTTATTTCGAAACAATAGTTACATACATATCTTCACGCCAAGTCCCTTACGGTGTAGGCAGAGAGTATCGAGTGCCAGACCTGTGACCTACCAGTGCTCACGATCCTGACAAACCTGTCTGGCTTCCTTCACATTCATTGCCCTTTTCATACAAACACGCCGGTTTCGGAGACTCTTGATGCCAACTTCGGATAACATCCGAGTGATCTGATCGTGGAATGTCAACCTTGGTCTTCCCAGGTACCTAACTACATCCATCCACATTAGCATTGTACGAGTGTACCTGCTTTGTCAATCTTTCATCTATCATTCTTTCCACATGCCCGAACCAGTGGAGCATGCCCTTTCGCATTTTAACACCAATACTTTCTTTCAATCCCACTCTTTCTCGGATTTCACTATTACGAATGCGGTCAGCGAGCGATCAGCGTTCCGTAGCGCTCTCATTTCGACCGCGTTTATCCTGCTTTTATGCTTTTCCTGACATACCCAACTCTCTTTGTGATTAGAATTGAGTAATATTAATTCATTTCACATGGACCGTACAACTGGTACTTGTAAACCATCTTTACAATTCTAAAATGTACCATATGAAATATGGAATTCGTACAATTTGACGTCGACTTTCTTGTCGTTTAAAGGATAGCGCCCACTGTTAACAGGGCGGAGCGTGTCGTGTCGGCGCACTGAGGCGGGCTGGGCCACATTGCATCGGCGGATTTCTGTTACTGAGCGCCAAAGTTTAGAGCAACAAAATAGAGAGACGACTCGACCTTAATCGTCAAGTATGGAACGTGGCGCCTTCAGTAGTTATCATACGAAACTTTAGCGTTAGAATGTCATTAGAACTTTATTCACAATAATGATATCGTGATCTTTGGTAACTGTAGCCTGCATCGGATACGGGATGCCTTGCGGAAATCCCGGCCCTGCTCATTGGGCGTTGCTCCACACAAAATTTATGAAAGCGATCTGCCGGCTCCGGTCCCAGCCCGTCCAAGTGGGCGCTATCCTTAAAACGTTTTCTTCGAATGTACCCAAACCACAAATACCACAGCTGAAATCAAGTCTCTCTCTTTGTAATTATGCGGGAAAACGACCTTGTGGACAAGCTTAAGGCTATAAGGTGTCTCAAGATATTTAAACCTTATAATTATGAATGTTTCTAATTTCTTAATTCCGCCTCTGGCGTCTTTGAAATATTTACAAAAGTCTCTTGATTGCGTGTTTTGAAATAAGAATAACTGAAATTGAGCAACCCGTTACTAAATTAGGAGCAAAGTTCGCATTTTTACTTTCGCCTCTATTTCGCAAGAACCCCTTGGGTAAATTAGATAAGAATTTGTCAACATTCTTTGCAGGAAAATACTTGCGTACCAAATATCTTCACAAACAATTAGTCGCGAAGCAAAGTAAAATCGGCTTGATGTTTAGCCGTCATAAAAAATGGATTAAAGTTTTAAATATGACCCAAACGAATTCACTAAAGTATCTTCACCCCCATATCCCCAAACAATTAAGCAGAGGCACAACCAGGACACCCACGATTAGTTGAACACACAAAGTCCCACAATATGATAGGTAGCAAGCCTATCGCCAACCGGACACACATTAAATCCTGGATAACGTTATTTTTGTTTGAAAATTAGAAATACATATTATCTTCTTTTTTTCTTTTTCTTGTTGTTCGACCCGGAGATCGAACCCGAGACCTCAAGAAGTCAAGTCGAACGCCGGACCGCTACACCACAGCGGAAATAACAGCGGTGACGATGGTGTCGGTCGTGGCGTTGGCGGTGGCGGTGGCGGTAGCGACGGCGGTAGTGACGGCGGTAGCGGTGTCGGTAGGGGCGGTGGAAATGGCGATTTACTCTAGCGATGCCACTAGTGGAGGCGAAAGTAGTGGCAGTAGGGGTACTTAGTTAAATCTACTTTGCTTGACAGTTTGCAACGATTCTATATACTATTCAACCTAAACCCTATGGACATTAAAGCATGTGGTGCATAAAAGAATCCGTCTCGAAGAAAACCACAACTGATGCTTAAAAGGGCAAAAAACAAATAGCGGTAACAGCATGACTACTTAAATTACAGAGATATTTGGAAACTACATCAGACATTGTTGGAATAACAATTAGGAGTGTATCCTCCAGTAGTAGCAGTCGTGCTTTAATCGCTGAAAATTTTGAGTTGAAGAATATAGAATCGTGGCAGCCTGTCAAGCCGAGTCGACGAATATCTACTACTACGAATTGCTACAACTATCGCCACTGCCACCGGCTCTACTTCCGCCACCACTAGTTGTCCTCTAGTGGTAGTAGTAGTCAATCTTTACCGCTCTAAAATTTGAATTGAATAATATAATCGCGGCAGTGTGTCAATGCAAGTCGAAAATATACTACTATAACCACTACTACCGTCACCGCTAACTCTATCGCCATCGCCACTAGGTACTACCCTCACCGCTACCGCTACCACTGCCGCTACTGATACATGTATTATACCCCTATATATATACAGTATTATGCTAATGTTGCTACTGCTTCTGGTGCTACTGCTATTTTTTTCACTATATATTTTTTGATTTATTCTTGACTTATGCTTTAACACATACCTTGTAACCGCAAACGCTTAAAAATGTAAATGGACAGCACTTTCCTTTAAATAAAAAAATGGCAATGGCCACTGTCTGGATTGAATGTGGGGTAAGTCGCTATCATAATGACACCGTGGTATATCAGGTCGATCCAACGTAATAAAAAAGGATGAAACTGGAGGTGACATAAAAAGTAGTAGAAACAATCCAAAAATAACTGAAATCCACTTAAACCACTTAATCAACTAGTTTTAATTCGCCATAATATGTGTAAAATTAGGTAGTTTTATGAAAAAAATCACGACATGCATTTTATATCTTTATGGTCTAATATCATTTTTACGCTCTATTTCTTTATTTGATCGAAGGACCCTGATGATTTTTCATTCGAAAATTGCATTTTATATCTGTGTTTTTATGTGAGAGTTCTGCAAACAACAACCCGTTTCTCCTAATATTAAAAGATATAATGTAAAATAAGTTACCTACAAGTGCGTAACTGTCCTGTGGCCATCTCGGCTCTTGTGCAAATCTACCGGCTACTTCACCCACGGAGCGGAACATGACAGTAATTATGAAAGACGGAAAAGGTAATGTTATTTATTTATTTTTATTATTTACCGCACACACAGACATGCGGAAGCACACACACAAATACACAGGAAAGCGGCGCAACTACAATATCTATGGTGTTTATAGGCTGCGGTTATCTCTTATCAGGGGAGCAGCGTGCTTGTTCACTGTTTTGTGCAATAAAAAAAATATGTTGCAATAATGACTATTTTTATTATCATTTATGCAAACATATAAATCATTTTTAGAAATGGCGATTATGCACACTACTTTTATGATATTGATGTAAAATAGTTACTTTAGAACATGTTATTAAGTCTAATTTTACTTTTTAATTGAAATTAATGACAAGGTTAGCAATGTGACCAAATGTTTTGGATGGGACCAGGGGATATCACAGTATGTCATGAAAATACCTTTTTCGGCATATTATTTACCTGCGTCTGTTAGACCATGGAGTCGAAAATTAGTGATTAGTAGGTGGGTACGGAGCTACTGTTAATCCATGTGCGTTGATCGCGGACGCAGATTGCCACTTGCAAGTTTCTCGCGGCTCAAGGGCCCCTAAAAGTACTAATTGTACTGGAAAAATATCAAATGTCATATTTGTGCTCGTAACTTCAAACATATCACCGAGCTTCAGTACTCCTCGGCTCTATTGAATTATACTGGCTCAGTACAAAAAAGAGGCTACTCTTACAAACTCTTTTCCATGTCGTGCCCTACCCAAAACCAGCGAGAGCCCCTGCGCGTTGTTCCCAAAGAGTATATAAATACTACGTAATAAGAGGCGGGACTTCCATAGACACATAGCAAACCCGAATTTGTATAAAGTTTACTTGAAAAAGTATAACCCGTATAATTTGAAAATAAGTCTAAAGGCATTCAGATACAAGGCAACTAGTGTCATATGATTTGGGCGAATAAAAACATAGCAAACTTAATTTTTTAATTTTTTGAAATGAAAGTTGCGCCAAACTGGTTGTTCCCTTCTCGCGCTCGCTTCACCCCGACCAATCAAAAACACAGTGCATACAAACTCAGCCTTAATTTATTTCGTTTACTTTACTTCCCAATAAATATAATAATAAAAGTCAAAGACATTTTCGCATTCACATTGTCTGGTGCGGTAAAATGTAAGTTTTATTACCTTGTAGGTATAATACCTTAATTACGAAATATAATTTTCCTGTGTTTTCGAAATACGTTTCTACTTAATATTCAAATTTGCGGCAACATTATGAGAAAGCATCGTCGTTGTAGAGTGCATAAGGCTAGCGCTACATCTTACCGGCATGGTGGTAGACATCGATATTTTTATAGCACCGGAGCGAAAACCACTATACGAGTATCGCTGGTTAGTTCAACATGCTATCGCTGGGCAATCACGCTTCAGTAAGTACTCGTATATCAAACCTCATAATTTAAATACAAATAAAAGAAACAAAAGCTATATTATAAGAATGCTAATTATTGTTAATGTATTTTTGTCGTCACAATCATGTGATTCTCTTAATACAAGAGGGAGATTTCTGTAATTACTCAAACGCGTCACATTTTATAGTGGAAGATAGTAAGTACATTTAAAGAATTCCATTTTTGTTAAATCTCTTTGTTGGCTCAGGCATATAGGTAGTGTTTCTAAATTTTTATGGCCTGAAAATAATTGTATTCAACTAGGTACTTCAGATTAAGACAGAGTGGATTCATTGCATACCAAAAAGTATATGTTTGAGTACCTGACTTTGGATCGTGATGTTAAGACCTGGGGTTTCTCTGTTAATCATCTCATTCTAATATTTATGCCATTATATAAATATACATACTTTGGCATGAACCCAAACTACCTTAATCTGATGTGCTCAATACATTTTTTTCCAAACCACAACAATTAAGCCAACTATTCTACACAATACGGTTTTATATGGTCTACGGTTTTATATGCAGATTTTATAAATAAATGAAGTGCTTAACGATGGAATAAAGTATATCCTATGCCATGACGTCAATGCTTGCCGTTGACGTGTCCCGATTCGGTAGGTAAGATAGACGGTAAACTTACTTTTGCTCGACCTTGTTTTGGCCTAACATTCCAACCACAGGTTGGCAACACATCACTATCACCTTTGGTGTCTCTAGGAGTCGTGAATTTCTTACAATTAGGAAATCCGTCTGCTCGATTGCCTTACAATATCATAAAAAAAAGAAAACAATATTTATAATTAAAGGTTTTTTTGTGTATAGCTTACCTACGCATAATGTGGATTGACCTCAATGTTTTTAAACATTTTGTTCTAAGAAAAGCGACCTACCTATTGTCTCACATATAACTTGTTACTACGATATATACAAAATACAGTTAAGTTTTATACCGTTCTAGACACATTACTGTGAGAAAACTAGGTAATTTTTAATTATGGTAAGAGTGGGAAGCCTTTGATTGTTTTTCTTTGGGATTATTTATTTGTTTTTATTTAATGTTAGGTCGCTCATGTTTTAGTTCAGAACTTTTCTATTGCTATGGATGAATTTTTACAAAATTTAAAGACGAAAAATGTTGTAGAACTTTCGATTTGGTTCATATATATACACCTAAATCTTTATTTCCTCTTCGAATATTTCACATATTATTACATAAAAAACATTATTCATATTTAAAACGTGTTGTAAGATTCCCTCATTTCCACAGTCAAAATACAAACTATGGCCGTTTTTAGTTTCTATACTTCTTATCATCGGTGCTTGGCGGAATTCCATTCTTGATACAATTTATTTAGAAACACTTGTACTTTCCACAAAATATTTTTATTTTTTATTTTTATGGTTTAACTAACCGGTTTCGCTATACAAGCATATATGCTTCTAAATAAATTGTATCAAGAATGGAATTCCACATATCATATGCTAATAGTCATGCTTGTGTAGCGAAACCGGTTAGCTAAACCATAAAAATAAAAATATATTCCACAATATATTTTTATTTTTTATTTTTACTATTTTTATAGTCATTACTAATTGTATCATGGACGAAATGTTGATATTAATACTTAAATGATTAAATATTGACATTAGCACTTAAATATTGACAAATAGCAATGCTGCAAGTTTCTTGCGATTCATAAATCGTGTCGAACCATTTTTATAGAATGTTAAAAAAATTATGTAAAGAAAATCTATTACCGATCTTTATAAGCTGCACACAAATAGTACAAAGTTGATATGCTATATAATATGTAGATTGATAGAAACGATTATTGAAGTTATATTTCTTTAGGCGTGTTATGAAAAAATGGTGAGATTGAAATTTTAATATCCCTGACACAAAATCCACAGAAATTTTAAGATGTATTGTTACACAAAAGTAACACGTAAAACGTGAATTAGTTAAATTATATACAAGTGCGATTAACAGGTTTTTCGTTACAGATTTTTTATTGTTTTTTTCAAGTAGATAGGTATAACTTCTGACGCAAGTAGGTATATAAGTACGCACACCTTTTTTGTATTTACGCAAAGCCAAATTTATAAAAAAAAGCACTTGTATTTATAAATATTTATTTTATTTATCATTCAGGTACTGACTTGATACTAGAATCCTTAAAATTATTGAATTTGTCATCTATTTTTGTAATTAACTAGTAATGTCGTTTATGATCCAGTTGACAAATTTTTGGTTTTTTAACACATGGGATGTACACAGGAGTGTGGAAGGATCCATCACTGGGAAGTAACTTGACAAAGCCCTTCTCCAAAAAACTTCGTATTTCATTTAATTTAAAAGTCTTATTGTTTGCCAACTTTAGTTTAGTTAGTTTATTAACTATACTATTGTACACAAGCAGGTATTTCTATAAATTTGTATCGTTGCTTACCACCGTTAATATTACCCAGAGTTATTTTTTATTTAAGTTTGACGCAAAATACGTAGAAAAGCAACAATGCAAAAGAACCAAAATCACCAACCCTGATATAACCAACATAATAATAGGTAGTTCATAATTTACAGAATGTAACAGGTACAAAGGACGCATTTGTATACTACAATTGATAGAAGGTCAATTAAAGAAGTTAACATTATTTAAAGCTCAGTAAATTGCGAAAAATCGACATTGATTTCAATATAATGATAATATTATATATTATATTATAATCAAGTCTAGATACACCAAACATTGAATATTTACTCCATTCCAGCATCAGACTCAGACTTGATGGCAATTAAATATAAAATGTTTTTTTTGGAATCGATTCAGAAAAATCGATTAATTATCTAACATACCTACACCAAAAAATATAGGGTACCCTACCCTGCAGCTTAGAATACTACAAGTTTGCTGAAACAGATATCCGTTCCGCATACATCCGGTCAAGCTACAGCACAGCACCCCTATACATAGTATCTCCTCCACCTCGTCCAACGTATTTACGTATTTTACATGTTAGATATAAATGAGGTTTTACATGTTATTGTAAAAAAAATCGCTACAAATAATTAGATTTGCTATTTTACAGCAAGTTTAAAAATCAAAGATTACCCAGTAACTGAAAGTTTATTTTTTTCAAAAGCAATAAAATCAATCACGTTGACAGTTAAAACTCTTTTGTCCAATCAAACCACGATCGGTGAACACTGTACATCAATTAATTTAGAAGAGCCCTCAACATGTTCCACGAAGTGATTGATCCAGACTTTTGAGGCTCGAGTGAGTGAATGAGGACATCAATAACATGTTTGATTTCAGTTTTCACAAATGGCGGATGTTTTTAATTATCGGGAGTAATATTTCAACTATCGTTGGTTTATTGTAATTTGATTTATGACACTATTTAGGGTTTGGGTTGGTTTATTGGTATATTTTTAGTAGTATAGTTTGTTACAAATTTACACATTTTTAATTACAATATACAGTAGTACAAAGCTAATATTAAGAATATATTGAGTCAAATTTATCATTTTTGGCAGTAGCTTTTTTAGTACCTAATAGCATTATAGCAGCGCCCTGGGCGTAATTTTTACGGCGCCTCCTACATGCAGTTCAAAACCGTACTAATAGGTAAATAATATATAGCGTACAGGATCTGACGCCCCCTTTACGTTTTAGCGCCCAGGGCGGTTGCCTAACCGCGCCATACCCAAACGCCATCTCTGATTTTTGGTGGCATCTTGTACAATTATGTCGAGTTAAAGTGCACACGTGAAGTACCTATTTGTGAAGAAATTAGTGTATCGTGTGGAAACTTCGGCGCTAAATCTAAATGAGTAAGGACGCCATTTCTTTACCCACGGCTCTGAGAGACTAAAATAATAATTTAGGACCAATAGTAGGTACTTAATCGTGTATTTTTATGCGGAAACTAATTTTACTAATTTGATGCGGAAAACAACGACAGCGGGAAATCTCTAAGATAAAAAATATTGTAATATAGTGTAAAAATGTATAATTTGTAAATAAATTAAGTAAATATTACTTAGTGGTGTGTAAATGTGATTCATTAGCTTTAGTGCTTTACTTGTGTAAGACAATAAGTAAATAAACTATACTAGTGTAGTTTAGAATTTATTTATTTTTATAGAAGAGGAGGCAAACGAGCAAGTGGGTCAACTGATGGAAAGTGATCACCTCCGCCCACTAACATCCGCAACACCAGGAGTATCACAGATGCGTTGCCCACCTTAAAGGAATGAGTACGCTCTTTTCTTGAAGGTCCCTAAGTCATAATTGTTTGGGAATACCGCCCTCGGTAACTGATTCCACAAAGGTGTTATACAGGGTAAAAAATGCCACGCATCGAGATGATGGGCATGTTACCTATATGATGAGAAATAGCATAGGCCTGGACAAAAAAGAAGATTGCAGACGAAACATGTAATATAAATTAAATATTAAGCTACGAGTTTACAATATGAAACTGCTATGAGAGATAGAGAAAACAAAGCTTTTATAAAAATTCATATACCTAATATAGTCGTAGAAGTTCATTTATGCTTCATTAGGATCTTTGAGTATTAAACCAACAGGAGACGTTACTCATAGGCGCTCCCCTCTGCCAAAGGTACAAGACCGGCGGTCATGTGGGTTATTCAAATCTAGTCGCCAATGCCACGTGACGCGCACCATTTGTCTTCTCCATATACTAGTAAGAGAACTACACACGCCTGCTGCAGCTAGGTAGGTAATGAAGTCTGAATTTATATTCTTTGGTAATGAAAATTTTAAAAAAGTCAACCATATAGTGACAGGGCAAGATTTCCACGGGATGTTAGGTAGCTGTCATTGTAAACCAAAAAGTAGACCGTACCTACCTACCTATATCCAAATGTCAACATTTGTTAAATTCTGATTCTTCTTTTCTAAACATTTGTTAAATTCTGATTCTGATTCTTATTTGATTTGATAAAAATGTTTGCCTTGATTTAATTCGCTTCTTTAAATCTGCGAAAGCATATTAAGGCATATTATCGCAAACTAGCGCAACAACCCTAATTAGGAAAACTTTCCTTTTTCTATCCTGTGAAATCCCCATAACGTGGCTAAGGTCCAACAACAAGAAATCGTTAAAACCTGTCGTACTTTTTACACTTTATAACATAACTTCGATTTAATTGTCAAAATTATCACGAGTTAGCTTTATTTATTTTATAGAGTCCGACCGAAACTGATTTTCTGACCGAAACCGAAACTAAAACCGAAAGTTCGGTCGTGCCTTCAGATTCGGCCGAAAACGGAACCGAAACTCACGTGATCTTATATAAAATAATGTTAAATACCCAAATTTTTGTGCATTTTTAAAAAAGTTATACATTTGTTTAGGTATATTAAATAGAAAACTGTGTTTTTACCTTGTCACAATAATGTGATTTAAATATGTACTGCAGTCTTATTTTTGAAGTTATACTTCTTTTGGCGCGTTAGGAAAAAATGATGAGGGTAAATTTTTACGATGCGCGCGCACACCGTCGCGAAAAACCGACATGATGAAGTTAGCTATAGATAACATTTTAGTTTTTCAAAAAAAAGGTACCAACAAAGTAAAAGTAAGGACATCTACGTATGTTTGCGTGAGAACTGACAACTGTATTCACAATATTTCTTTATTTCTATGGTTAGTGTCATTTTGTGTACAAATGTAAAATAAGGCAAAAGATAAAATTTTTAAAAAGATTTTTATCTTATTACGCCGAAGAAGTATAACTTCTAACACATGTACATAAGTAGGTACACACACAATTTTTTTCAAAATTAAGTTCTCATTCAAAACATTACCTCCGATGAATGTTTGTGTCAGGCGTTAAGGCACTGACTAAGTTGTGTTCCTACGGAGCTAACCGACTGAAGCCGAACGCCGCACGATGATTTCCGAACAGGGCCGCCATCAGTTTCGGTTTCGGCAAAAGTTTCCGTCAATTTTTGCCGAAAACGAAACTGCCAGCGAAACTTGAATTTTTCACCGAAACTGACCTTCACTGAAATTAAAATTATTTCTATATTTACCAAAAATAGTAATTCACTTAAATACTGCTGTTTCCTTAATGAGTTCATACATTTTATTTTATTCTTATTTTTGTCTGGTAAGAGTTATGACAGAATAAGCCCACGATTCTCTCGATCACCCCCAATGGTATTTTAAATGTTAAAGGCACGTCGCTGTCCTGTGGCTGGCCGTGGTGTAGTCTACTGGAAATAGACCGGAAAACCTGTCGCTGGCTCAGGATCCATAATTTTTTAGGCGTATCGTAGTAAGTTTGCGACCGATCATCAATTTAATAACCTTTTAAAGATACCAATGTCTTTAAAAAAAGAGAGATTTTCTTTACATATTTCCAGTCAAATTAAAATATTTTGAAATTGCGCTGAAACAGATACGACGGATGGAATTTTAATGTTAGGCCAACAATATAATCTGTGCTTTTTGTTTGTTGCCGAATCTGTCTCAGCGCATCAAGTAATTAAGATGGAAACAAATGATAAGGTGGAAAACAACATGATCAAACCCACTTAATATTCAAAGCGACTTACCTACGCAACGAATGCGACTTATAAATGTGTAAAGTATTTCGTGACTTGCCTACGGACGTATTTTAACATCTATTTATTTTAAAAAGAATTAATAATGTTACTTATCTATTATTTTATTTTACAGAATATTCTACTGAAAATAAAAAAAATAGTTCAAATTATTTTATGATATTATGTCGTACTAGCTTTGAAGCGCTTTTTAAGTAGCGCTTTTTAAGTTAGGCGCACAAAGCGAGATCGACCCCCTCGAGATCGAGATGCTGTTATGTTATGCACGTTACATATTACAACGCCAGCCACACTTTCGAATACTTCGTGTTTGCGATAAAATTGTTTAACATATCGAATTCACAAACGAAGAAATCATGTACCTATTGCGCCTAAGTGTGTCAATGCAACTATTAATGCGCTCCGCACTTGCTTTTAATGTCCTCTTCTCGACCTGGGAGTCGAAAGAAATGAATGAAAATGTAAATAATGAAGCGGACTGAACAAAAATTATGCATATTGTTGGTAACACGATTTTGAGGTAAGTAGGTACTTAATTATTTAGTTTTTTTTTAAATTATTTAGTTAATAAAGTAAGAAGATGTAGGCATCTTTTTATAATTTTATGTATATAAATTTTTGTATTGTTTTGTAGGTAAAAAAATGGTTGCCTGTAAAGTCTGTTTTACGTGCGAAGATTTTACGTGACAACGTCTTTTTCTCGCTAGAATATTTATTGATATGAATATTATTAAAGAGTGGGAGAGAGACGCTAGGCATTCGCCGCAAAGAGTAAAGTAACTGTCCATTCGCCGCTCCGGCGGGCCTCTCTCTCGTTCAGTGACTCATCGTAACGTTACCGGGCGTTACACTTTTTCATGAGTGACTCCGAGCCGCAACCTAATTTAAGACGTTGTCACGTCAAAAATTAAAATTAATTTGCCAATACCTCAGATAAAGTATCCCTTATCTGAGGCCAATACCTATGCCTAAATGGTTGTTTATGGTTATATTAATTGTATATCATATATTGTATAATTATATACCAGAAAATATTTTAAAATCCTTAGTATGTTGAAGTAATGTAATTTTTGTTATTATTTAGTTGCTTATTATTCGCAACTTTTGAAGTAATTGGTTTTTACCATTTTAATTGGTAATTGTTTTATGTGTACTGGAAGTTTTGCCTAATTTTCTGTTTTTTATATTCAATGTTTAATTTGACATAGAAACCTGCGTGAAATATAAATTTGTTGAAGATAAAATATCATTTCAAAAAGGGGTAAGTAACTACCTATTCGATTTCAATGTCAAAAATCAAGCAACGGGACACTTAAAAGGTATCCAGAACGGATATGAATTACATTTTTGTGTTGCTTAATTAGTACAAAATAATATCAAATAAAATATATGTATTTTTGTGTTTTGATTTTTTTTATTTAGATAATAAGGTTACTTGAATTTTTCCGGTTACACCATCTTGCCAGAACCTACAATGCCCCAAGTACCTACCAGATGTAGACAAACAACCACTTTTACCGTTCTTCTAGATTTAAAAACACCCAGCGATATTCACTGTCATCTCATGACCACAAACTCCTGGTCTTCAAATTACAGTTCAGTTTTTGTAGGTATTTGTGCACCCCGCGACAAATGAAATGGTAGGTAATAATGACATGTGAACTAAATGCATAGTGGGCAAACGCTTTTCGTGTACCCTCAAATTAAACCACACAGCTGACGCACGACGGGCCGCTAGTAAACATTAAACATACTAAAGGTGGTAATTTTTTTGCGCACTTTCTAAAGTAATTTTAAGTTATCACTGTCTTCTTTCAACGAAAGTAACAGAGACAAAATACTTTTAGTGCTGTCAAATTAGGCCGTACACGTCATTCTAACCCCCCAGACGTTTAATCTTTCACTCGGAAAACGTTGCTTAAAAACATTACAATTTGACAGCTTCGGACTAATCTGACATGTCTAAAAAAGTCCATTATTTTTGTTTTTGTTTCATTTGAAAAGGATAGCATGCATTATTAAAATAAGTTTTATTTGTGAACAGCAGCATTGCCACCAATATCTGAGATTTTTCCTATGAAAACCAGATTTTTTTCATTAAAAATATTAATGAACCTAACAAAGAGTATAATAACATTCCTATCACAGAGTACATTAGTCAATGTTTATGTGTACTACTTTCAAGTCAATGTTCTAGCTTGTCTATCTCGCTCTTACATGGTACGCATAACTATCTTCTAACTCTTTCGCATTGCTTATAGTTTAATACATCTATGGCAAATACCGTGAATCTGGTAACATTCGGCGAATGTTAAAATTGCTTAAATTATTTTCTTCACAGACATGGTGATTTCTCTAATATGTTTTTGTAAGACTATATTCTAATACTACCTACTGAGGGAGTTGATTTATACATTTATTTGTAATTTACTACCTAATTAATAAGAAAAATATTTTGCGCAAAAAGAAGCTGGTTGGGAATTATACAATGACGATCATGTTTTCAATCAAATGTGGAAACTAATTATTTAATACATACGTCAAATTAAATTTAAACTTAGTTTTTTCTTATTATTACAGCTTCGTAATTATAAATATATATTCTCACCTACTAGTATTTTTATTTTATGTTATCATGAAACTTGTAGATAACTAACTAAAGAAGCCTATAGTCCTATCTTCAGTTTTTTGTATATAATAAATTATTCAGAATTTCTTCACTCGATGTGATTTTTTAGTTTATTAACTTTCATAAATTATAGAATCTTCATTTATTTCAGATCAAAAATTTGTGCTAATCTATATTCAACTATAGACAATTTCTTGACGTCCGACGCCGCTCTTTCTCCTTTTGATAGGTTGCCATTGCTGTTGCTAACGCCATTTTTGTTATACGCTGTAAGCTGCATAAGGTGAATTATTTTTGTTCATATGGTAGTTACATAGGTGCGAAAGAGATAGTGAATAAAGATTGGCGTATGTAGCTACTACTGACCCGAATATTTTCTTCAAAGCTTATTTACGACGTTTCTCATTGTCTATGCTATAGATACGCATCCTGAGCGATACATACGGTATAAAGCTTTTAGTGACAAATGTATAGTAAAAATGAAGGAAAACGCTGTACTTAAGTGGCAAAAAGTTTACAATCCCAGCGGTCCTCAACCCCGACCTCGGCATGGCCACCGCGCGGTTGCCATCAAAGATTTGATGATAGTTTTCGGCGGCGGAAACGAAGGGATAGTTCATGAGCTTCACGTCTTCAATACGACCACAAATCAATGGTTTGTACCCGTCACGAAAGGGGAGGTGCCTCCAGGATGCGCGGCCTACGGCTTCGTGGTCGACGGCACCCGTCTTCTGGTTTTTGGCGGTATGGTGGAGTACGGCAAGTATTCTAACGATTTATATGAACTGCAAGCTTCAAGATGGGAATGGAAGCGTTTAAAGCCTTTGCCACCCAAGCAGGGTCTGCCTCCGTGTTCCCGACTAGGTCACAGCTTCACTCTTTTGAACGGAAAAGTTTATCTTTTTGGTGGATTGGCCAACGAAAGTGATGACCCTAAGAACAACATACCACGTTATCTTAATGACCTGTACACCCTTGAATTGTATCCTAATTCCTCAATGACAGTATGGGACATACCTATTACTTACGGCCAGTCGCCTCCACCACGAGAATCCCATAGTGGGGTAGGATATACAGACAAAAGCACAGGAAAGTCATCCTTAATTATATATGGTGGCATGAGTGGGTCACGTCTTGGTGATTTGTGGGTACTAGATGTGGACAGTATGTCCTGGTCCCGCCCAGAGCTTGGTGGTGTACCTCCATTGCCACGATCATTGCACACTGCCACTGTCATTGGACATCATATGTATGTTTATGGAGGTTGGGTGCCTCTGGTTCCAGATGAATCCAAGCTGCCGACTCATGAGAAAGAATGGAAATGCACAAACACATTAGCATCTCTTAATCTGTCTACGATGACATGGGATAACATAGCTCTAGATAAGTTTGAGGAGTGTGTACCGAGAGCTCGAGCCGGACATAGTGCTGTTGCTATTCAAACTAGACTCTACATATGGTCTGGTAGAGATGGATATAGAAAAACATGGAATAATCAGATATGTTGTAAGGATCTTTGGTATTTGGAAGTTGGAGTGCCACCACAAGCTGGTCGAGTGGCTCTCGTTCGTGCTGGTACCACATCACTGGAGCTGTGCTGGCCGGCAATTAACACAGTATCTACATACTTACTGCAAGTTCAAAAGTGTGGTAAGGTAACACCTGCACGTTTCCCTCCTGCAGTGGATCCTATCGCAGCACCACCACCAGCTTCTCCAATTGCCAGCCAAACAGATGCTGCCAAAGCTTTTGGATTAACATCACCAATAGCCACAGGTTTACCTCAAACACCTACTGATATTCCAGTAAGACCTGTCGCAGCAGCGGTGTCACCTGCTGTTACACCTTTAACGTCAACTCCGCAGAAAGTCCCAAGCTCAATTAAAGTTTCCACTCAACCGGCCGTTAAAATATCACCCAGCCCAATTAAGCAAACATATCAAGGAAAAACTATTGTTAAATCAGCAGCTGCAGGATCTTCCCAACAGATTAAGGTGGCAGCTGTAACCCCGCAAGGAGTAACTAGAATAGTCAGTGGAGTCGGAACACCAGGTACTGTAAGAGTATCTACAGCTCAATCAAATGCACAGATAGTAATGGCAACAGGTGGTTCTGGCACACCCAGATTTGTTCATGTGAAGACTGGCTCAAGTGGTGTTCCTGTCAAATTAAGTCCTGGAAATGTGCCTGTGAAGCTTGCTGGAAATGCCGTGCCTCTCAAAATTGGTGCTGCAAATATCCAGGGTAAGATAGCCTCAAATAGTGTTCAGAAGGTAACAACAACAAATGTTCCACTAAAACTTAGTGCTGGAAATGTTAAAATAGGCACCAGTAATGTATTAGTTAAGACAGCTGGAGGAGTTCCTATCCAAGCAGGTGTTAACATGCCAGCTAAAGTAGCAGCAGGTGTGCCTGTCAAACTAAGTCCTGGTAACCTTCCTGTCATTGGTAGCAGTGGTGGTGCAATACAGATTGCAAGCAGTGCTCTTGCTGGTCAACAAGTCAAAACACCTGTATATAAAATTGTCACAGCGAAATCGGGAGAACAAACTGCAGTAGCCACTTCTGGCACAACTGTGGCTGGAACGGGGGCGACAGTCCTCCGACAAGCAGGAAGTAATGCTGGAATACCTGTCATAATTAAGAAAACGCCAGGTGGAGGGGCCCAGGCAAGTCCAGCTCCTCAGTATGTTACACTTGTGAAGACGTCTACTGGTATGACTGTAGCGACGGTTCCAAAGATGGCCATGGTACAGAACAGACCAACCACTCCAGCAAGTGGAGCTCAAGGTGGTATTGCCCCAGGGGCGACCATTGTAAAACTGGTCTCGGCCAATACAGTTGGTGGCAACAAGATTATCACATTACCTTCAAATGTTTTGCAGTTGGGAAAATCAGGTGTTGGAGGGAAACAAACTATTGTCATAACAAAATCAGCAAATCAAGCGACACAACCAGGCCAGTCACAGTGAAGCCTCCACTCATAATACTATCTGGTTGTGAGAATGATTGTATCAATTTGATCGTATGTGCGGTTCTGTCAAAGACCTGTCTAATCAGCAGTGTTCTGTATTGTAAATTTTCAAGTTAAACGAAAAGTGAGTTGGTCAGGCTACATTATATGATAGCATATTATCTTAATTTGTATGAGTTTTTTTTGTTTTTTATAATGGGTCTGTGTAGAAATTGTCGTATAGATTTTACTAAAAATATTATATTATTTACATGTTAATTTTTAAAGATTTTTGCATTACTACTTGCTATGATCTGTCAATAATTTTTGAACTAATATTTGTCACAATGTCGTGACCTACTTCCACAAGTGCCTGCAAAGCAATTTGGAAGGTAATCTGTTGCAAATTATAATGAAATCACACATTATTTATCCCCTTTTTTTTGTAAATGATATTTTTAATGTTATTGTACCGTTACTACATAGAAATTATAACTGAAACTTTTATGGTAAAATACTACCCAGGGCCCAAATCTACCAATTAACACAATCATTAAACTGTCATTTATTACAGTTACATAACAAAAATAATGAGTCTGACCAAATGCCTTTAACTTTTGTAGTGTGGAAATTGACCATGCAACTAATTTTATTGCAATTGTTTTAATACTATCTAATCTTCTATCTATTGTTTGTTTTTAAAATGTTGATTGGGAGATATAGGCCAGAAATTATAAATAAAAGCAGGCACTTGCAAGTCTTATAAGTAACCAATTGTGGTTTCTAAAACATATTTTTTATAAGTATTTTTGTAGGAAAAAGTCCTATAAGTCAACTGTGACCAAATACAACGTTTATAAATTTTGTAGTCAAAGTATTTATTAAAATTTCCATTAAATTTTGTTTTCCAAGCATAACAATTTGCTTTTCACTTATAATTTGACTGTATCATAAGGCTGGTAAAAAACTCAATGGAAGTTTTTCACTAAGTGCATAGCTTCCTTACAGCCGTTAAGGTTTAGTTTTAGGCTATAAAATAATATATGCACTAATTAAGTTTTTTATGACAAACTTGTTGATGTTATGTCGTGTAATTTGTTTAATATCGGGTTGAATCTGAGTGGTTCAATTGTTGACTGTTAATCTGTACTGAGGCTATTTGGTCTATTGTCAGTTGTTCCGTCAGTATTGCCTCATGCTGATAGCATTAAAAATTTGGGCCATGGCAAACTAAATTTAAAAATTAACAGATTTTATCCATAAGTTTGTATATTTTAAATGAAATAGTTTGTAATTTTTTGCCAAATTTGTCAAACTTGTCAGTCCCTTACTCCTATTTTAAGTGCCTGGACTTAAAAGTGGTTTTAAAATGGCACTGAATGTGTTTGCAGTTATAATGTAATTTATATAAATTTCTTTAAGAAAATATTGACATATAGAAGAATATGTTTCCTGTCCAGAAACATCAGTCTCAATGGCCGGACGAGGTATTGGTGGAAAATATTCTATTATTTACGATTAGAAATAAGTTTAGTTGTAAACTAGAGTAATCATAAAGGTAAGCGAGATAAAGTGTAAATATCATTAAGTAGATAAATTTTAATGTTATAGTTTGTTCATATTATGTTCATTTGCTTGAATAAACAATTTGGATAAGTGTGACTTTTATTTATAATTGAAGAATTTTAGCATGATTATTGATTTAAGAGTTATTGTTACCCACATTTTAATTTTTCATAAAATTATACATTAGAAACATTTTTATTTTATTCAAAAAAGGAAGTTCTCAATTTGGCTATGATCTTTTAAATTTTTTTTTGTAACACTTTTTCGGCAAATAAACCGATTTTGGTGCTGATTCTGAGGTCCCCAATTTTATCACAATCCGAATAGTGATTTATAAGTTCCCAAACTTATTTCGTCTAACGAACACTTTCAAAATCAGTTATTTCTGAGCATCCCACATCTTTTCACCTTTAAAACTTAAAAGGACTTGGCGTGAAGATATGTAATGTAATGTAAAACTTAAGTAAATTGAGTCTTGTCTCAAGTTTTACTAAATCTGTATGTGGAAACTAAACGAGACTATTTTTTTAGGATATTAGAAGGCAAGCAAGCAAACGGATTTCCTGATGTAAGAAATTCACTCCGCCTGGAGATACCGAAGGTGGTAATGGTGCGTTGCCAATCTATGGTCAGGATGTTAGACCTCGAGCAAAAGTAAGTTTACCGGCTACCTTAGCCTCCAAACCGGAACACGTCAACAGCAAGCATCGAACGTTATGACGGCAGGAATAAATAGGCCGGTAGTACCAATCCGCACGAGTCGCTGCAAAACTTTACCACCTAGTCAGATGTCACGATGTTAGTGACTGTAAACCTATGCTCGCCTTTTACGAGCTGCCTGGCAGGAAGGCGGGTGGTCTATTCTGCAGAAGAGTCCGAACCAATACGGGGAAAACTTCTTGGAAAAGCAATAATCAACTTTTTAATACAACTGCAATGTTACAAGTATCTTAACTACCCCTCTATTCAAAATTTACCATTTTTAATCATCCTGTTTTTGACAAATGCTCAACAATAGCCTATTCATTATTTAAATAAAAGTAGAAGTGTGATTTCTGGACATTGAAGATATTTAAAGAGAAATAACAATATTTGTCTGTCTATCCCGATTTTAGGTACTTTTTGGCCCACTTAAATCTACTTGGATCTAAGTACTAAGTAAAGGGATTACCGTAAGCTGTTAATTTATATTTCACTCAAGCACAGTCCCTACATTACTTTTTAACTCCCGACGCAAGAGGGCTATGTTTGACGCCTCTGTAGGTAGGTATGTGTGTCTGTCTTTTACATCATAGTTCTGTGGTGAAAAGTTGACCCTAGTTGCGGTTTCTTTTTGTAGTAGTTAGGTATGTGCATATCGGATAGGATTATCCCATAGGTTTAAAGATTGTTTTGTAATGTTCTCCAATTTCATAAGTTTTGTGGTTAGAAATTGCGTACATTACAGCACTAAGTATAAAGTGACCTACTTGATAGCCACAAAATAGTAAAACATTTGAACGTACGGCTACAAAAATATATTTAGTATTTAGTAATAGAAGTAATTTTATTGGATGTTATGTAAGTAATAAAATTTAAAATTTAGTGAATTTTAAAATATGAAGTAGGTAGGTATCTAACTGAATTTTAAAATACCCAACCTCCCCATAAATTATACCTAGTTACCCGTCAATTTTATTTCAGCTCCAGCGTCCACAAGGGGCGCAATCACCCATTTGAGAAGGCACAATTTCCCAAATAATATAGTAGTATTCTGAAATCCTGGGATAGAAATCTAACTTTTCCAATTTACTTATATTTGATGAAAATTGTTTCAGTTATTTCAGAGTTTATTCTATGGAGAGTAGAGATGTACTTAAATGGCCTTTTGACTCAAAAACCGTCCACAAAACAATAATGGCCAGAATGGCGCTAGCGTAGCTTGGTAGGTAATTTTCTATGAATTTAGCCATTTTGTAGGTTCAACAAATAAGATGAAAAGTTCTCACTACTTTTGGCGCTTTCTTTAAAAACGGTCCACAATTAGAGCAATGTCATCCTTATATGCTATTCGAGGGACACTTTTTGTAACAGAGTGTGTGCTCTTGTTCTTAACTGTATCCTCTTTAAATCATCCCGATTCTCGAGTAAACATCGTGACACACGATTTCAGAAATGTATATTTAAGTAAATACCTACACAAATACCTATCCATACCCATCCATAAACGTAACCCTACAGGTAGACTGTGCCTAGTTTTTTAGATACTTTTGAAATACCTACTTATTCATTTAGTTAAGTTTCACTCTGAAACAAGTAGGTATCTAGGTAGGTATTTCAACTTTTTACTGCAAAGAAGAAAACAAAGAACCCGAATGCGTAAGACATTACAGTGCCTAGTCCTTCGGTCATGACCGATACATATTTCTAAAACCGCTATAATGATTACTTTAAATATGTTTAATTTAAACTAATTCATTGAAATTATTTGAAGATAAGAGGGTATGTTTAGACACATTGCATACATACAGATACAAATACCACTATCCATCATATGCAATCAATAGCGATTATTTTAAAATTTTTATTAAATGGAGCAATGACAAGTAGGTATGTAGGTACCTTAATTTTTAGCTAAGGTCCAATTATTACAATTTTCAGGAAAGGAATTTTAAGGAATTCCATTGTAAATAGCGACATCTAGAGTAATCGCGCAGCATTACATTAATGAGTCGTTTTACAAAACCGTACATCTTTTTAGGGTAAGCGGAACGGGGTGCACGAATAATAAATTTCATTGGAATACAAATTTTAAAGCATTTTATTACATGTAAATTGTATCGTTAGACCGCGATTAATTAATGAAGACTAAAACGTAGTATACCGATTGTAACCATTTTTTTTTACTTATTCATAACAACGCCATCTAGCACGTATTCAGAACAACGCCATTTACCAATTCGTGTTGCTAAAATATTTCATAAAATAATGCAGAGATGTCGGTAGTATGTATGATATTGCCCTTAAAGTACCTACGTTGAACAATTGGTCTACATTGTGGAGTTCATAGAGTATTAGTTTTGAAAATAATAAGTAAGTTTTTGTAAATTTGATTTGACATTAGGAAATCACTTTGCTTACAAGCATTGAACTATATCACACACAGATGTAAGTTAAATCGACGCTTAACTGGCTTGGAATTAACAATAGAACGACGACGGACGAACGACTGCAGATTTTCTTTCTAATTCTAATTTATAGGTAGGTATGTAGATATACCTTGGTTTTCTGCCTAATCTCTAATCTATCCGTTTTCTATATACAAGGAAAAAAATTAATTTAATTTAATACTTAAGTATCTCCACGACAAAAACCTCGAAGAGATAGAGATTGCAACAAGGGCATTCACGACTAGCGTAAGACACAGTCCCACAATGTGATAGGTCATAAATAAACCAATGTACTCTGTGGTGATAGGTGGCAAACCTATCGCCATTCGCCAACTGAACACACGACTAAATCTAGGCAGTGTTCCCAACTCTCAGAATGTTTTCTCCCCAATAAATAATAAATAAAAATAAAAATAAAATAAAAAAGCCTTTTATTTCTTACAGAATTGCTAGTTTACAAAATTAATTTGTTTTGTTAATACTTAACTACTAAAGATAATAATATAATAATATGTAGT
>NJDD01003517.1:54263-79119 GCA_002245505.1 Calephelis nemesis
CCCGACTAGCAGAATACACTTTAAATACAATAAAAACAAAAAAAAAACATAATTATGGAAGATGAATCAGTCGTGACTCGTGATAGTTAAACCGATTAGGCTGAAAATTGATGGAGAGGTAGCATAGAACTGAGAGAAGGACATGTAGCAAATTTTATCCCTTACAACACCGAGGAAACTAGGAAAAATTACATTTTAATTTTTTTCCATACAAACTGAATGGGCGGAACGAAGTTCGGAAAACGACAATTTAATTTTTCTCATACAAATTAAACGGGCGAAACGAAGAATAAAAGTTTTGTAACATCAGAAACATGATAAGACATGTTTGTGCATTTAAATTATATACAAAAGTTTATTACAACACTGCTGAATATTAGGCATGTGCAGTCCATAGGTATCATGTATCTTTGTGTATATTATTATATATATATATAAGAATCTCGATTTTCCTCGGTCATAGCATAACGCGAGAACGAATGTATCCAATTTCGCTAAAAAATTTTTGTGGTTTATTCTCAGGAGAAAGAACAATCAATAATACGCAGGTCAGTAAATATGACTACTTCATATCTAGGCCTAATTCAAATATATTGCTACATATTTTCGCTTCCAGGACTAAGACAAGGATTTTTTGAAGAATATGTCAACATCTATAAAACAATCGTCAATACTTTTTTTGTCTCTAAAACTAACTGAAAAGTCCATAATTCCAGTAAAAATGACTGAGTTAGCAACATTATATTTTGATGTCAGCAATATCTAAAACGTTAGGCGTATATTTAGAAATTAATCCTGTGAGTGTGCACTCATTCACTTATCACTCATATTTTTTATCTAATTGACATGTGAAATTAGTTGTCCACAACTAAAACTGAAGCACATCTTGATCGTGCTTTTCCCCACGTTTATACGGTATAGCGCCACAAAAAAGTTGCGTGAATGTCCTTAAATGGCGAGGATATTAATCGTCTTAGCTTATGATAATAGTTTAATTATAATTTATAGTTAATTATTTAAAATTTGAAGTGTGTAAAATTATAAAGAACTTGCATTCTATAGGGTAAGCAGAGCTTATATGCCTTTATGAAGGTGATAAGGACACTGGGTCAGCTAGTCTTTTATAAATATAGGGTATGATTACAGCTTTATTTGTATACTACTCGTATAAACGAAAAAAAAAACAGACTATCTCGCATAGTTTCTCTCGTCAGGTATACTCAATGTGTAGCCATAATACAGAGTAAGATGAGGCCGTGTTCCAATCCGGCTGTGTATTTTAGTATTTTAAAGACGCGTCACATGTACATACCTCGACTACACAAGAGGTAGGTATGATCTAAGTGAGATAAATGATTTCTTGTTTTATTTAAATAAGTATATTTATTCCTTACAACTTCAATCACCGCCATATCTATTCAACTGTTAAAACGTCAGTTCTTGTTATTGATATTGTATTCCGTGCGGGATTGTAAGATAGGAACTTACTAAGGAACCAATTAGTTAAATTTCTTACCCTACTAATGCAAGTGTTAGGTCGATTCATCTGATTTGTTTTAGTTTGTTTAAAATTTCAAATATATTAAAACATGGTTATATACCTAATTACTACATAGTATAATACAAACAAAAACTCTGTCTCTATGTCCCTTTGTATGCTTAAATCTTTAAAACTACGCAACGGATTTTGATGCAGCAGTTTATATGTATATTTCACAACCGTGCAAAACCGGGCCGGGCCGCTAGTATAATATATGCCAAAGTAATGGAAATATTTTAAGATATGATAGAAGATATATAATCGTTAGATGCAGTTTATGTAATTTCGGCAATCACATCAAAAGATAATTATTCGATAATTGTTATCTTTTTGGTTATTTGCCATATCTTATCTGTGTCGTATTATTCCAGTTAGAATTGAGTTTTGACGATTATCGATTTTTGATGATAGTATACAGCTGTCATATTATAAATTATGTGAATATAAAAAACATTGCTAACAAGTGAAGAACATAAAATAGTATATTATGATTATTATACTATTAATCGTCGTATCATACAACAAATTTGTAATATTTTCGAATATAAATTGTATTAAAAAAATTAGATTTAAATATATTGTAAAAGGTAATCTGTCCAGTACATCACTATCACTACATAGTATAAAATAAAGTCGCTTCCTGTATCCATAGGGTCATAGTCCCTTTGTATGTGTGAACTTTAAAACTACGCAAATGATTTTGATGTTTTTTTTAAATACTTAAAGTGAAGAGGAATGTATTTGGTGTATTCTACACCCGTGCAAACCTGGGGCGGACCGGTAGTTTTGTATAAAAGGTAATAAAATACTACAACACATGCTGTCCCAACTCACATTGATAGAAAAATACTGCACCTATAAAATTGAGTTTCGTAATGTTTGTAATACATTACTTAACAACGGCTGAATTTTGGCGGGATCGAGAGATGGACCATCCTCCAAAATGGAGGATTAGATTTATATATAGTTTACTTATTTTGTTATTCAGAGCGTAGTCGAGTCTAAAAAATCAAAGATTATAAGAAATGATTCAGCACTTCTTGAATTATAAGTGCTGAAGTACCTAACCCGACATACTTTACATGTTTATAGATTTTTTTATGATATTGGAAGGCAAACAAGCAGAAGGATTTCAACAAATTCCCGCCGCCTAGAGACACTAAAGGTGGTAATGGTGCGTTGCCAACCTGAGGCCCGGATGTTAGGGGCCTCGAACAAAAGTAAGTTTAACGGCTACCTTACCCTCCGAACCGGAACACGTCATGACGTTAAGGCGGCAGGAATAAGTAGGGCGGTGGTACCAATCCGGGCGAGTCGCTGCTAAACTCTGCCACCTGGTGAGATGTCACGGTGTTAGTGACGGTGAGCCTATGCTCGCCTTTTATGAGGTGCCTGGTAAGGAAGACAGATGGTCTATTCTACAAAGAAGCCCGGACCAACACGGGGAAGATATATAAAGAATGTACTTCTACTAAGTGGTGTTCATGAATGTACTAAACATACCTCAGCTATGTACTTGGTAACATCATAAACAGAGTCCTTGTAGATCACCCATACGGGGCTATTGCTTTTCCCTTTGTATTGAGCTACTTCTGCTCTAGTGTATGTCTTCTTCTCTGCCATCCTGCAAAAAAAAAATAGATATATTAATCCCGATTTCGAGGACTAGAGCCTAGACTAGGCCAGGACTCTAAAATGACAAATACTAAGCTTCTAAGGATACTAAAGTCATAAATAAATAGGTAAAGTCATAATAATAAGGTATAAATAATTATGAACGATAATAACGACCAATTTACAAATTGAATCTTACCCCAAAGTTATCAAATTATATGCTTCTTCTTCATGTGCCTTCCTGTGCGCCTGGCACAGCTCGTAAAAAGCGAGCATAGGCTTACCCTCTCTAGGACTGTGACATCTGATTATGTGGTAGAGTTTCGCTGTGACTTGCCTAGGATCGGTACCACTGCCTTACTTACTCCTTAATGCCGTCAGTGTTTGTCGTTTACGTGTTCCGATTTCGAGGGTAAGGTAGCCGGTAAACTTACTTTTGATCGAGGCCTAACATTCCGGCCTAAGTTTGCAAACGCGCCATTCCACCTTTGGTGTATTTCCATCAGGGAACCCGACTGCTTGTTTACCTTCCAATATCATAAACTAAAACAAAATACAATAAATAAATAAGTAATCTTTAGCACTGTGTGTTCCTATCCGGAGTGTAAAACTAGCCCACTAACACAGGCCTAACACCCATCAAAAATGCAAATAATATTTACTGATTTGGAAAGAATGTCAGTGCTCACCTTGAATTAATTCATAGATTAAGCTATGATCTACTGATATAATTCGATAAACCAATTGTCTAGACGATAATTGTCAAAAATAATTATCTGCCAAAATTAATCTATTAATAAATATCTTGACAAATTACACGAACGAATTTAACCATTCCTTATTCGTGCCACCATAACGTCTGTGCTTGTCGTTGGCGTGTTCTGGTTCGGAGGGTAACGTAGCCAGTAAATTTCGTTTTGCTCGAGTCCTAACATCTCGGATTCAGTTTGGCAACGCATCATTGCCACCTTTGGTGTCTCTAAGCGGTGTGAATTTCTTACCATCAGGAAATCCGTCTGCGTGTTTGCCTTTAAATATAATCGGTGGCATTAAGCAGGCTACCTACTCGTCTAGCAAGTTTTCCAAAATTACCCGAAACTCTCGGACTAGGAATATCAGCTAAAAATTGAAGACATTCTCTCGCTTTAGAAACATACGCCTCCTAATAGATCAATGACAGGATAGACGATGGGTTTTTGTCTGAGATAGATATTAGTAACTATGTACTCGAGATAAGCTTTCAAGTACCAATTCATGTTATTGGTACTCGACTGGCTGAAAAGGCGGTGACATCAACATGCCTATTGTGTCTTTTGAACCGTAATAAAAATACCCCTTGTTGCTACGGGTCCTCTCTGTTGGATAGAACATTTGCCGTCATGACTGGCAGCTAAGAGGTGAGACCTCAATACCCTCCGTAAAGTTAGAAGACACACATACACGTCAAACTTATAACACCCCTCGTTTTCCATCAGGAGTTAAAAATAAACAATAAAAAAAACTTATAAAATAAATAACAAAATGTAGGCAACTGCATTACACCGAAACTAGCATGTGTGTCATTCGGCGACTCACTGAACACATTCAAGCTCGCGAATAAAAATATGACCCCCCTCCTCGTTTATAAAGATACGTCCCTGATACGCCTCGTATTCAGAGAGGACTAGAAGTTTGACGCGATCTCTAACTTTCATCACAAATAAATTAAAATAAAGATATTTAGTTAAAGTATTCATTCAAAATAAATTAAGCTAGCTTCGAAGATTTTTTTAATAAAAACCGCACACACACACATCTGCTATCCAATCATCCGTCATTAATTTTGAAATAAAATGAAATTAGAAATTTTCACAAAATAATTAAAGGTAAGTACTCGACCACGTCGTTGTGTGCAATATTGAGCGGTTTTCGTAGAATGCCAGCCACTTCTATGACATAATAACTTTAAAATATTTACGGTTAAGTTTAGCACAGTAATAGTTCTTATAGATTTCAGGTTCATATTTGTATTTACATCTAAAGTTTAGATTGTATGGGTGTGTTTGTAATTTCAAAACCTTTTAAGTATTGACAATGCAATCTTTAAGTACCAACCTCCTTTATAAGAAAAAAAATAGTTAAAAGCATAACCCGCTTAATTATAAAAATGGCTTTCTCATTTACGGGTCATAATAATATAACAAATTTTGTGTTTTATCAAGATCTTCCATGTATAGGGTCTTTCCAAAATTGATGTTCAAATTTTTCGACATCTTTCTTTACATCTAATTTACGTTATCTGAATTAAAGATAGCGTGATTAAAACGACTTTCGATTATAAGAGACCTTATTCCATACAAGACAAATTCATCCATTTGACTTAAAAATAGTAAATATTAGACTAAAAAACATTTGTAGCAGATTTATTATTTGATACGACATAAACACGGCGATCCGGTCTTTCAGTTATTTTATGAAATGAAATAGAGGAACAGTTTATTTAAAGCCTAAGTTAAATGAAAAAGAAACATTTTGATCATATTATTTTCCATATAGATATACATATTTTAGTAATGCGTATTAAATGTGCAACCAGAAATAGACCAATAACATACTTCTAATAATTGTAAATTTTTTTTTGATGTTGCTGTACAACATTTTTGCCATTATTAGAAGTATGTTACTTTTAACAATTGCAAAAAAAATGTTTATACATTTTTTAAAATAATTTTGCTCTCAAAATATTTTCAATAACAAGTTTTTCGTATTTCTTTTTGATTGATGTTGGAGTAAATGTTTCTTACCTTGTAGCTTGAAGTTAGACTTGGACGTAGACCGACTCTGCCCGACGTAAAGAGACTCCCAAATCAGCTGCGGCACAACTGATAGTATTATCAAATATCGATATCTGATAATGATATGACGTTCGCAAAATTATATCATTGGTAATGATTCAATGATACTCGTAACTTTATCTACGATTGCTGACCAAGCCCGTTACTCAGGCATTCAAATACTCACTTACCAAACGGATATTAGTAAGCGGATAGTGAAGACTTATCTATACTAGTGGTTGCCCGTTGGTCGAAATTGTTAATAAGAACACCATTTTCATTTCTCAAGACCACCTACTTTGCTTCCAAACTTTATAGTGCGCCATCTATCATCTTTTATCGTTATTATCAATATGTTTGTTTGTCTGTGTCAAATGCGTGGTAGTGTGGGTAATGTTTTATTTATTGATTTAATGTACTTTATAAGCATTATTATTGAAAAATATTATCGTTCTGCAGTTCTCCTACAGATAAACTATAAATTTGCCAAATTTTATGCTCCTGCGTCCACGAAATTTTCGTAAAAAGAGGTCCAAAATTTTGGTATCACGTATTAATATCTATATTTTGGTGCGGACTCCGGGACACCGTTGCATGAAGACAGGACACAGCACAACTATGCAATTAAAACATCTATGATGTATTTAGGCCTCAATCGTCTCTGATCAACAGAATCACAGCTCATCTCTTACAAGTTGCTTAGTAGGCCTACATCTAGAAGAGCAGCTGGTCTACTAGTCAAACCTAACCTAATATTGTTAGGGTTTTTTCACACCACTAACACAACTTCGTGTCACTATGTCTAGGTAGTAGCACTACAATATTATGTAATTCTTATAAAATAACATAGGACTGACTGATTTATCATCGCTGAACAAAAACTGTTAAGAGTTACAGCCATGAAATTTGGTGAGTTGGGTCATTTTATTGAGTAGGCATCCAGTAAGAATGGAATTTTGGAAATTCTACCCCTAGGTTGATAAAATAGGGGTTGAAAGTTTGTATGAAATAGCGTCATTTTTGTAAGTTAGACATCAAAACTATATTTTTGACTTACTTATTAAGATGAGTAGATACTTATTTTAACATTTTTGTAAATTCTAACCTTAAGAAGTTGAAATAGGGGTTGAAAAATTGTATGAAAGTCCTCATTAATGGACTATAATCAGTAAATATATTGACTGCCTCGCGAGCTAAGCCGCGGGTAACAGCTAGACATTTTAATCGATCGCATCTGACATCGGTCAATATTTGTCAAAATAAACGTATTTTTTTTTGCTTTTGCGTTATCATTTGCCACTCAAGTTTAAGTTTAAATTAAGGTACGCGAATTATCAAAATCGGGTTTGAGTTATTCAAAATCAGTCATAAGTCGTCATGAAAGTCTTGTCAGGGTCTTGGGTAAAGCACTGAACTCCTTTTTTACATGGGGAAATCCTTTCTGGTATTCCTCTCAGTGGTTATTCAGAGAATATTATATTTAAATCCCGCTCTATCAACTAAAACCCCATGATGTTCTTCACTTAGCCTCTTTACCTAGAGCTGTGGGATTAGTTTTGCCCATTCTATAACTTTCCGGACAACCTAACCTTACTGTCATCATTCGAAGTTTAACATTTGCTAAATGTAGCTAAATCCTACGATGTACCAGATCATTACGACACATCACTTCATCTCGAGATCCTGTGTGCAATAGACAACGAGGGACCCAAGCTGACCATCCGAAGGATCTGTTTATAAAAGATATAGCAGGGCAATTTCTGACCTTTTCCTCCCTCCGGTCCGTCGGCGCCGAATTTGCACAGCAGTTGCGTCCACTACTCGCTATCCTCTGCTGCTTCTTTGAGTATTTCACACACTCTTTTGCAAAAGGAGACAACAGAATTCCACCTTTCCGGGCTCTGGTACATCTGCTCTAGTACAACCGACAGTAATAAATCACTTCCAATTTTACTGGTCAGGTCCTGCCTTACATTCTCCTAAACTGGAAACTCCGTCATAGTATGCTGGACTGTATCAAAATTAGTTACCACAGTGATGACACCTCGTGCTAGGCTCCCGCCTCGCTATTTGACCAAAGCAGCCATGTCCTCTAAATACTTGTGTTAACCAAAACGTCAAACATCCGTGCTGCCTCTGCAGCCACAGATGTCAATCTACTCACTTACTCTGCTAGAACAATCCTTCGAACTCGGGCTCCTTTGCGTTCGATCATACCTTGTCAAGTCTTGATTCCTCTGCCACGCTTCTCTGGGTACACGTAGGCAAGCATATTAGCCTCAAGCATTGCTGCTTTAAAGGGCACAGTGCGGTACTTCGTGACCGGTGAGCATTGACTTCCTTACTGAAGCTAGTGAAATTTGGTGGTAACGAGAAAACACACGATACACTAACTTTTTCATGAATATTTCACTTTCGCGCTTAAACTGAACAAATGTTATCCATTATGTACACAAAGTTCAACGAATACCTACAAGAAAATTGTGACCATATTTTCACTCGTTGGTGCCTAAAACCTCAAAATGAATTTTAAAATCGTATTTTATAGTAAGAAATTCGAAATATGAATTAAAAATTGCGTTAGGCTAAATTTTCCAAAGTCGTTTTTTTTAAATGCTTGTGAAATGTCTATCAATTATTCGACATTTGCCGCATTCATTTATCACAATGATACTCTACTATGTTTTGAAAGAAGTAGAACCAATTTGTCCATTTTATCGTGGCGTGGCTCTACCCACCCAATGGTGTATAGATCTAATATATGGAAGGCATATTTAAAAAAGAAATCAAGTGTCAATTTCAAGGATAACTTTAGCAGAGCGTGTTGGTCCGGGATCTTGAGCAAAACAGACAATCTGCCTTGCTGCCAGGCAGCTCGCAGCTCGCAAAAGGCGAGCATAGGCTTACCGTCACTAACACCGTGACATCTGACTAGGTGGTAGAGTTTCGCAACGACTCACCCGGATTGGGTGACCTATTCCCACCACCGCCTTACCTATTCCTGCCGCCATAACGTCATGACGTGTTCCGGTTTGGAGAGTAAGGTAGCCGATAAACTTACTTTTGCTGGAGGACTAACATCCTGGCCTCAGGTTGGCAACGCACCATTACCACCTTTGGTGTCTCTATGCGGCATGTATTTCTTACCACCATGAAATCCGTTTGCTTGTTTGCCTTCCAATATCGTAAAAAAAATCAAGCTTAAATTCTTGAGATATTTTAAAAGTAGCGCTTTTGCTATGCTTATTGCTACATTACTATATGCTATACCTTCGCTTAAGGAAGAAGCAGACAAAGATTACGGTTCCAAACACTAAATAACGTTGTATTTTTTTAATTTCGAATAATATCCAATACCATTTCATAGCCACCATTAGCATGGTTTTTTTTTAAAGTTTAAAACTCAAGTACTTTTACTTTTAAATAGGTAACAATATTTGAATGACAAAAAACAGTTAACAAACAGAGCCGTCTGCTTCGAAATGATCATCCTATTATCATATTAATATTATAAATGCGAAAGTTTGCCTGTTTGTTTGTTACTCCTTCACGCAAAAAACCGCTGAACCGATTTTAATAAACTTACACAAATAGAGTGTTATTTGCATTACCATATAGGATAGTTTTTATCCCCAAACAATGTTCCTGTGCGACCACCCGGGCAATGCCACGGGCGACAGCTAGTCTGTTAGAAAAAGTAATGTACGTGTCCCAATCTTTCAAGTAACACGTATGAAGGTGCCATTAGAATAAGTCTTACAATAGAAACAGGAAACTTCAAACATTATTTAATGTTTTTTTTATAAAGGACTTAACGGCAAAGGCTTTTGTCAGGGCATCCTTACAGCGCGAAGCCTTTTTGCAGTGTTTGTGCTTTCAATGTCGTCGTCTATAAGAAAATATTTTTTTCATGTAATGCTTAGGTATTATTTCTAATCAAGTACCTACCTAATATGGTTAATGCAAAATTTCGTAAAGTACCCCTTTTTGCTGTATGTATTGAAAGATAAGAATCAGCTATAAGTATTTTTTATGTTACCTTTGTATTAGAGAACAAGAGACCATAGACAGGTCTTCAGAATTCTCGATATTTGGCCCTCGATACACTTTGCATACTCTGCAAAGGACTTAGCGTGAAGATACATATAAAAACTGTAAATCACTATCAACGTTAAATAAACTAAAAAATAATGCGTTGCCAACATGATAACTAGCCTCTTTTAAATTAACAACCCTCCAAATGTCCAAAATGATAAGCACCTACATTAACAGCAAAGTTTGTCATAAAACAATAGTTGAAAAGATTTTACTGATTCCATTTTTATTCTATTAACTTATTTATCTAATCATTTATTGTACACAAAAACTTACATTAACTTTAAAACTAAAATACTTGTACACAAGGTTATCTCAGATAAAGAGATATTTTCCAGCTCACCCAAAAACGAGCTTAGAAAATAATTTAAATGGTTGACTTACAGTGCACAATAAATTAAGTTAGAAAAATGTATAACTTTTCATTATTTACATACATCAAACCCAGGAGAAAAACAAAAAACAAATGATATGCACAAAAAAATAAACCATAAAATGTGCTACATACACTTTCATACATAAGAAAAATAGATAAACTTGTATATATAATATCTGAGAATACAATATAATATAAAAGAATACTAGAATATAATAGAATATTGTTAAAGGAATAGTAAGAAAGAACCGTGGCCTGAAGTCCCCATAAATGTTACAAGCGCGCCACAGTCCTGAGGCGGGAAGGCCTATTATGCAAGTCAAGCAGCTACCCTCTCTCCATTCTGGAAGGTGACAGGATCATATGACAGCAGGAATAGGTAAGGCTATGGATCCCTACTCGGGCAAGTTGCAGCACAGCACTTTACCAACAGTGGCCTTATTGATAATTACCTATATTTTAACCTATGCTCGCCTCTTAAACGCTACCTGGCATAGAGCTACATGAGCTCGTTCTTTGACATGTTCCGGTTCGAAGGGAAAGGTGGCCGGTAAACTTACTTTTGCTCGAGGCCTATCATGCCAGTCTCAGGTTGGCAACGCACCATAACCACCTTTGGTGTTTGTTGGCGGCGTGAATTTCTTACCATCAGAAAATACGTCTGCTTGTTTTCCTTCCAATATCATAAACAAAAAGATATTATATATACTCAGCGGACCCGGACTAACACGGGGCAATTAACGGTTTTTTAGAAGAAAAAAAAAGATTTTTAGAAGAAATTTGAGAAAACCTATATTAAGCTTAATGTTATCCTACTAATATCATAAATGCGAAAGTTTGTGAGTATGTAGGTATTGATGTTTGCTACTCTTTCACGCTGGAATGGCTGAACGAATTTATCTGAAATTTGGAACACAGGTAGATTGTGACCTAAACTAACATATAGACTACTTTTGGTCCCAACCGCACAACGGGTTCCTGTGAAAACGCGCTCAAAGCCGCAGGCAGCAGCTACTATTTTACTACAACTGTTGGTGTCAGATAACAAGATGCTGATAGGAAAGAAGCTAGTCTATATTTTACAAGCTCTGGTTCAACACGGGTTCAAATATTTTATCACATATAAAAATTAAACTCTGATTACTTGTATTTATGCCATCTAATGTGTACTTAACGGAGAGACGTAAACCCGAACAAACAAGCGTGTTGACACATCAGATTGGTGATTACTGAAGCTCTGACACGGCTATAACTCCACGACAACGTACTATTTAATTTCTATATTTGTGACATTATATCACTGCGTGACATCTATAGGTACATCATATGGAATTCGTCATATTAGTTACACTAGTTACACTATTTAGAACTCAGGAATCGCTTAATCAATTGGACTTAAAATTTGTGGGTATGGCCCACAAATTTTAAGGCCAGAAGGCGGACTAAGGGTACTTTTTGTCCCCTTCGAAAATGATTTATGAAAGTTTTTTCTTTTTTTATGATATTGTAAGCAGACGGATTTCCTGATGGTAAGAAATTCACGCCATCTAGAGATACCAAAGAAGGTAATGTCGCGTTGCCAACCTGAAGCCGAGATGTTAAGCCTTGAGCAAAAGTAGTTTGCCGGCTACCTTATCCTATGAACCGGAACACGTCAACGGCAAGCACTGAAGAATCCATCCTAGCGAGTCGCTGCGAAATTGTACCACTGAGCCAAATGTCACGGTGCTAGACTATGCTCGCCTTTTACGATATTTCTGGCAGGAAGGCAGATGATCTATTTTGCAAAGGAGCCCGGACCAACACGCGGAATATATGGGATTTTGTTGGTATTAACCTGTGCTCGCTTCTGATAAGCTGTTAGACAGTTAGCCAGTTGATCTGTCCTACACAGGGGATCCCAACACGAGGAACCAACCAACTTCTTCATCCGAGATTTATTGCTAACGATACCTTTCGATTTCGATTTCGTCATTTTTGTTCATTTTGTCTGTCAGAGACTAAAAATAAATAATCTTAAAGTCCCACAACCACCTACGTGTTCGTACGGAAAGGTCACGGAAACCGCTGGCGGGATATTTTTACTTACTCTAACCAAACACGCGTAAGGAAACACTTGCTAAGCACAAGTGATGATGCCGGTTGGTGTATCGAAAAGCTACAGGAACATTGTATAGCGTTACACCTTCACATGTTGTAACTACTATGTTCTAACTAGCTGCCTCGGCGAACTTCGTTCGACCCGTTTGTAAGGGAAAAAATAATATATGTTTGTTCATATTTTCCATGCTGTTGAACAGGATGAAATGTAACTAATGTCCTTTTCCCGGTTCTATGCTAACTCCCCTTCAAATTTCAGCCAGAACAGTTAAGCTCTTTTTGAGTTATAAATAGTGTAACTAATACTTTATTTTACGTATATAGATCTAAAAATTATTACAGTCTTTAAAACCGTTGGGTAGCGGTTAAGGGTTAAACCTATAGTTATTTTGTTGTGGCCCCAATGGTTGAATGACTGAAGATCATTTATCAGGTTTATTTTATGAGAAAAGACAACGAACAAGCACACGGCTCTTTTAATGGCAGTCTATGGCCATGACGTAAAGACATAGATGTCGACAAGTTAGTTTTTCTATTCTTCGACAGGGGTTAATTCGTAAGTCACTCTGACCTCTAAACTGGAAAACGATAGAGCTAAACTCTGCCATTTAGGTGGCAGTAATACCTAAGAAAGACCGTGAATCTCTATCTGGGTAAGTTGCTGCTCTCCATTTTTAGTACAAATTCAGTTCAGAAGAATTACTAAAATGGATGGAAAGAAACTGTTTTATCTACTTGTAGATATGTCACGTTGAATGGCGAAAGTCGCAGGTGTTAGCTAGCCAATAGAGTAAGTAGCAGAAGCTGTTAGCATTTTAACTGGCCTATAACGGCACTCCTCTGGGGCTATTGAAGCCAATTAGTATTTGTCATTAAACATTTACAACTGTTTTATGTTCCTTTTATATTTATGACAGAAGATGGATATTGATCTTCTATAAAATTAACTTTTCTATTTAGCTCAAATGTACTGGCCAATTACATTATATTAGTCCATAAAAGGGAGAAGTACGAGTCTTACAAGTGTCAAGGGTTCCGTGACTGTCTTCTTGTATCTAACTATACTAGTGGTTGAAATTCGACCATAAGAAATGTTAATATTTTGTTGATAAGAACGCCATCTTCATTTCTCAACACCAGCTACTTTGTTCCCAAACTGTATGGTGCGCCATCTGTGATCATTTATCGTTATCATCAATATATTTGTTTGTGTCTGTCAAGAGCATGGTAGTGTGGGTAATGTTTTATTTATCGATTTAACCTAATTTATAGACATAACTATTGAAAAATATTGTTGTTCTGCACTATTCCTGCACATAAACTGTAAGTGTGCCAAATTGTATACTTCTCAGTCCATGCAACTTTCGTAAAAAGGGGTTCAAAGTATTTGTGGTTCACGAATAAATGACAATACTACCAGACCACGTTTATGATATACTGGCGAAGTTCACCCGATCAGCTAGTTACTAATGTTTGTACTATGGTGACGTGAGGACTACATTTCATATAATTCGAGATACAGAATATACAGTAAGATTTTTTTATCACCATCCAAATTTTTTCTGGGCATAAAGTATCTGTAAATAAGTCCATTTATGAAAAAAATAGGTATTAGCAGGTAGCTATCTAGCATGTCAGAGCACTCAGCGCGTAGGTACGGAGCGCGCGCTGTCCATAAACATCAATATTTTGTAGACGACTTTGCGATGTCATATCTTAATATTTTAGTATTGAGGGATACTAAAAGAAAAAACACGTATTTAATTATTTTCACTTAAGATCAACATATTAAAATTTGGGTGGTGATGAAAAAGTCAGGGTGTATGTAGGGTATTTTAAGTATGATCGCAAAGCTTCGTGACGAAGACGTGGGCAAGGTCAGAGCCTTATTTGCCCACTTTATTTAACCCCCGTGTAAGTCCGGGCTCCTTTGCTGAAATGACCATCTGCCTTCCTGCCAGGCAGCTCGTAAAAGGCGAACATAGGTTTACTATCACTAACACTGTGTCATCGGCCTAGGTCTGCCACCTAGTCAGATGACACGGTGTTAGTGCTGCCTCAGTTTCGCAGCGACTCGCCAAGATTGGTACCATCGCCTTATCTATTCCTGCCGCCATTATATCAGTGCATGCCGCTTTATTTACGTTTACTTTTGTTCGAGGCTTACATCTCGGTCTTAGGTTGACAACGCACCGTTACCACCATAAGTGTCTCTAGCCGGCGTGAATTTCTTATCAGTAAGAAATCCGTCTGCTCATTTGACTTCCAATATCATAAAAAAATTAAGACTATGACCTCCAGTAGGCAGTAACAAAGCATTACAACCGCTACTTTGCGGAAATCCATTGTAACAAATAAAAGTTTTTTTTTTTGAAAAGATGTAATTAACTACGAAATAATAACATATTAGTATATTTTGAATTGATTTTCAGTAGTCAAACTTACTTGCTATCGTCGGCACTTGGTAGATTTCCATTGTACACACACTTTTTAAGGCAAATAATAATTGTTAAATTAAAACAGACTTATTCATCTTTAGATAAAAAATGATGGTGTGAAAAGTGAAACCAATTGCCAAAAGTATAACATAAAGTGTTTAGTAGAAAAGTCCAAGTGTTTAGTACTACTATTTAAATTTTAAGCTTCGGCTTTACACTTTTTACTCTTTTTACACTTTATATTTTTATTTTTGAATTAGTTGACCTAATCTAAATTTAAGGGATATGATTAATTATGTCATAACAGCTATAAATGGATACCATTAAAATGCATTCTGATTTCCGAAGCTTGACGAATATAGCCGAAGCGCATAATTTCAATAGTACTACTATACCTTAAAAAGTGGGATAGTTATCTGCAATTCAAGTGAAATTACAGGCCATAATTAGGCCAAAACCGTGGGCGGTAAATAGTTAGAAAACTATGGTGCACTATTAGTTAATGTAAGAGTTAATATGTGGGTAACGACTCGTGTTATAATTACCGACGAGTGGTCGCATCGTAAACTAACATAATTGATATATCATAAACCTAACTCGTGTTAGTTTATTACGCTTACTGACAGAGATATATCTACAAGCTACTTATATAAATTTATTTCGTACTTTTCAATAAGCACTAGCGGCCCGGCCCGGCTTTGCACGGGTATAAAATATACATATAAACCTTCCTCTTTAAACCCTTTATCTATTAAAAAAAACCGCATCAAAATCCGTTGCGAAGTTTGAACGATTTAAGCATACAAAGGGACATAGGGACAGAGAACGCGACTTTGTTTACTACGTAGTGATTAGAGAAGGTGGATCGTCTAGCAAAAAAAATCTAGCTACTAAAACAACAGAATTGAAAAGACGAGATGGATTTCTAAAAGATAAGAATTATTTGCCTCTGTGGTCTAGCGGTCCGACGTCTGACTTCTTGAGGTTCCGAGTTCGAACTCCGGTTGGGCAACAAAAAAAAAGAAAATTTGTATTTTGAATTTTCTAATTAAAACAACCTTGCCACCTATCACCGTAGGACATTGTGGGACCTAGTGTCTTCGAGTAAATGTGGGTGTCCTGATTGTGCCTCTGCCCACGACTTCGTGGGTATATGCATATCGTAAAATTCCGGCTGAAATCCCGGCTGTTAGTGGGCTTGTTTTACACTCCGAATTGGAACACGACAGTGCCGAAGATTACTTATTTATTTTACTTAATTTTATTAAACAAGCAGGGAGATTTCCTGATAGTAAGAAATTCACGCCAAGAATACCAGAAGCGGTTATGGTGCGTTGCCAACCTTAGGCCAGGATGTCAGGCCTCTAGCAAAAGTAGCTTTACCGGCTACCTTACCCTCCAAACCGGAACACGTAATGACGTTATGGCGGCAGAAATAGGTGAGGCGGTGGTACCAATCCGGGTGAATCGCTGCGAAACTCTACCACCTAGTCAGATGTCACCTTGTTGTTGACGGTAAGCCTATGTTGATTTTAAGCGCGTATTTAGAGTTCCCAATAGAGACATTGCTAACTAATTAGAGAAAACATTGTAAAACTAATTCAGGACCAGCAAAGTTGCAAAAAAAAATTACTTAAATTAATTCACTACCAAAGTCGCTTCCTCTGTCCCTATGTCCTATTGTATGCTTACATTTGTAAAACTACGAAACGGATTTTGATGTGGTTTTTTTAATAGACAAAGTAATTGGGGAGGAAGGATTAAAAGGAGTTGCTTACAAAAATCCATGGCAGAATATTTTAAATTATTGTTAAAAAGTAGTTTTTTATTATTCCATTTTTTCAGCCAGCCCTATATCAAAATAACTGGCATCAATATGCCTATTTATGCCTGACAACCCTGATAGCGAGAGGGTCCTAAATAAATTATTATTAATTACTAGCTGTCCTGGCGAACTTTGTTCTACCCGTTCTGTTTGTATAGGGAAAAAATAAAATATTGTTTTTCCCATTTTCCCTGTAATTTTCCCGGTCTTTCTCTCCATAAGAACATTGTCCTGGTATCAATTGACACAATACAAAATTTATTAGCCAAATCGGTCAAGTCGTCCGGAAGTTATGCGCTTACCAACACATTTAGCGATTCATTTTTATATTAAAGATTATTAAAATCCCGCTGTCAATGTCAATTATGTCGTCGACATTGATTAAAATTTAAGCATTGTTAAGTTTAACCTCCCCCAAAAACGACTAGTCTGATTATGATATAATTTATATATATTTATCAATATCCGACTAGTAAATCATTGCATAGTATAAAACAAAGTCGTTTCCTCTGTCCCTATGTTCCTTTGTATTTTAATTTATTACTTTGATTTCCTTTGAAATAAATAAATTGAAATCATGAACTACAATTTTAAAGAAAAATCATCAACTTTTATTCGTTATCTTGTAACAAACATACAAAAAAACGTATAGTCGCATTGATAACCTCCTTTTTGAAGTTGGTTGAAACAAGAAGAAACATGTGCGACTGTAGGTTAAACACTAGTGAATATACCAAAACTCTACATAGCTTCTATAAAGTCTTCCTGAAACTGAAAACTTTTAACCCCAAATTAGAAATTTCGGGTGTGTAGTCTAGCGGTTCAGTTGTTGGACTTGACTGCCTGAGATTCAGGGCTCAAATCCCGGGTCGGGTAACAAAAAGAAAATTGGGTTTTTCCAATTTCCTGATTAAAAAAGAAACGTTGCTCGGGATTGGATATGTGCTCGGTTGGCGATAGGCTTGCCACCTATCATATTATTTGACTTAGTGCTAGTCATGGGTGCCCTGGTTGTGCCTCTGCCTACTTCGGGGATATGGGTGTGCAGATACTTTATCTCTATTTAAGTATTCGATAGAAATTCATCTTTATCTGTCCGACTTTCTTATATCTCTCTATCTTTCAAAACATGTATGATGTAATAAAATCATGTAATAACGTATAAAACTTAAGTAAGATAAACATTATAATGACTAGCTTCTCGTATACAATCAGACGGTCTTGACTGATATAAAGAGATATTTATGGTGGTGGTGGTGGACAACAGCTGAAGTGTACCAGCTGGCCTATCCTCCAATCTGTGAAATGGCCAGCTTAACGCTGGCTGGCGTTATGATGACAACAATTTAAACTTGACAGTGCAAAAAAAAATATTTCCATGGCTCATTTTGATATTTCCTTTTCTAAAAGGTGAGTTATGTTTCCGAGATAGCCACTCATAAATTTTAGTATCGTATCAATTTAGAACAGGCAAAAAAGTCAAATGCAACCTAAATTACAGTGAACGTAGAAAACCTATCTTTCGAAATATGAACTATTAAAATATATTGTGCTATAATGCAGGAGCAACAAGTTTGACATACAAACAAAAAATCATACAGTGGAATGGATAACCTCATCCTTTTTAGTTAAATCGAGTAAAACACAGGTTACCAATACGAGAAAGCCATAGCAAGTATCTACCATCCGTAGATACTGACTGTACCTTCTAGGTATAGGAAGGCAAACAAGCAGACGGATTTCCTGATGGTAAGAAATCCACGCAGCCTGGAGACACCAAATGGTAATGACCGTTGCTTACCGGAATGTTGCGCCTCTAGCATAAGTAATCTTACCGGCTACCTTATCATCCGAATCGAAAAACATCACGGCATCACATTACGGCAGGAATAGTTAAGGCGGGGTTACATATCTGTATACCAATATATAGTCAAATAACTATGTTACAGACAAAAAGACAAGTGCCCTAATTTTTTTATGATATTGGAACAAGCAGAAGGATTTCCTGATAGTAAGAAATCCACGGCCCCTAGGGACACCAAAGGTGGTAATAGTGCGTTGCCGACCTCAGGCCGGGATGTTAGGCCGTGAGCAAAAGTAAGCTTATCGGCTACCTTACCCTCCGAACCGGAACACGTCTACGGCAAGCACTGACGTTATGATGGCAGAAATAGGTGAGGCGGTGGTACCAATCCCGGTGAGTCGCTGCGAAACTCTACCACCTAGTCAGATGTCACGATGTTAGTGACAGTAAGTCTATGCTCGCCTTTTACGAGCAGCCTGGCAGGGAGGCCGATGGTCAATTCTGCAAAAGCCCGAACACAGGTTACGAAAAAAAATAATTGTAAGCAAGTCATTGCAAGCATCTACCATCTGTAAATACTGACTGTACCTACTAACGGTATAATCCAGTTATTTAAAAAACAATATTACGGACAACAAGACAAGTAGTCAAGTGCCTAATCTATATAACTGGTTAAAAAAACACAAAAATTAAACCTCGACAAACTGGCTAATTTGCAGCGTCCATAGCTCAAAGTTCATTCAAAATATAAACCTTTTACATCGTCCCGCAAAATTCGCTTTTTATGGAAGATTAACCAAAATTGATGACGTCACACCTGACGTCACCCGGTTTTGCTCTCAAAATAGGCGGGGCCAGTTGGCGCATGACATGGTAAGCTCCGCCCTTCACCCTCGCATCTGCCACTTGGTATAAAAGGCTAAGAGCCTTGAAAGGGCACCAGTGGTGTTCCGAGCTAAGAGTAGGGGCTTACTTGCGGTCCTGAAAAGTTTCCGAGAACACACAAAGGTAAGTCGATTTGGTGATAAATGTTTTCATTTCAGGAATAGTAGATATTTTTGTGATTAATGACGTGTTTAAATACGTTTATTTTAAAAGTTGCAGTTGTCTTTGAGTTGTTATATCAGAAAACAAAAATTATGTAACTAATAATGGGTACTAACTAATAAATAAATACTAGTAACACTATTCCAAAAATAAGTAAAAACATATAATAATTATCTACTACAATTTTTTTGTTACCAAATTTACCACATTTAAAGGTAATGTTAATTAAATTTAAGTATGATAAAGTTGTATTTTATTTCTTTAAAGTGTAGTAATAATTCACTTTCATTTTTAATATTGCTGTTTTCTTTGAGTTATTATGTCAGAAAATAATAATGTAATTAATAAAAGGTATTAACTAATAAAAAAATACTATTTCAAACAAAAAATAACAATTATCTATTATTTAATTTATCCAATTTTTATTTAATTTAAACTATGAGATAGTCATTTGTATTTTATTTTCTTTAAAACGCAGTAATAATTCAAGCAATAAATGTATGGTAATACGCTGTTTAAACGTGAAAACGGAACACAAATAAATACATACAAGCATTTATAATTAAGGATGGGATTCCAAAACTAGTTTCCTATTACACTACGCTATGCATATTCATTACAATAGCAAACATGTTTAATGTCACATTTAAGGTACCTTCATTACAAAATACTCACGATTTTGTTTTATCTGTAACGATTTTGATTTCACTCAGTCGAGATATCGATGACGTTTATTCAAAATCTTGATTATCACAAATGGTAGCCACATGCGTTTTTTTTTAATTTGACTAATAATTATATAACTTTTCTGATTTTTTATTTTTTTTAGCATTATGAGCAAAACCCACAATTTATGCGTTGAGGTATCTACAATCTATATTTTTTATAAAATCGTCAGCGTGAACAGTTTCTTCATTAAGAATAACATAGAAAAACAATTGCGGCATTTTAATGAGATGCTTTTAAATTCAAAGCTCAATATGGGAACTTTTTGCTTGGCTGTCTGTAATGGCCTTGTGTCGGACTTAAATTAAAACAATATTTGATAAAAATTGACCCAGTTTAAGTAGAAAAACCTTCTTTTGAAGAAAAGCCATCATTACTTACCTATCCATTTGAAAAACTCAACACGAAAGACGAATAATTGTAGTTTTTTTTGCGCAAATGGGGCGTCATATAATCATCAATGAAAACCATATTATATTTAGTTCTGGATTTGCTAAAGAAAATTTTCAAGTCGTTTTCACATTTTCTGTTTTTTAACCGTTTCCAAAAAAAGGAGATTATCGATTTGGTTGTATGTTTCTTTAACTACGTTACGCGATTTGGCTAATGTTTTTTCGTAGACCGTGGTTTTGAAGTATAGTGTTTATAATTAATCAAGTTTAAAATGTTCTGGTAGTTTCTAAAATATTCAATATAACTCAAAAACCACTAGTGGGCTGTTCATAAAATTTACATGGAACTGGTAATTAATACTAACATTTCAATAAAAGCATGGTCAGATCGCACGGTGGTAATGAAATTCGAGTCGGTTTTTGCAATTTTATTAAGATAAAAAGAAGAAAAGAAGATTTTTCCACTAAAGTGTTAATAATAATATATCAACAATTCGGTGCAGAAATTATTTTCTCCTTCTTTCTTCTCTTGACAGGTTACGTTTGGAAACGACGGTAATTTACGGTAGATAAGGTTAAATATACAACATTTTTAAATTGTTTGGTAATAAATAATGAAACTGTTTTGAATATAATTTATTTGCTTGAAAGTTAAAATAAGTAATCAATCAAAAATAAAATAAAAAAGTTAAATAAATTATTTTTCATAAATTTTTAAATATTTGCACATCAAAATGTGGTAGATTATGTTGGTATGCTTAAGTATTTTTATATTATCTTACTAACACAAATATTAACTAAATAAATGAAATATCATTTAAAAAAAACTTTTCGAGACAATATACTCTAGTATTCTCTTGCCATAACAGTTGGTCAGTATGAAAGCAAGAAGTGCTGTATAACAAGCTGCTGACAGACTAAAAATAAAGAGAGTGCAATCAAATGGTGTAAGTTTTGGTCTTCTTTCTGATCTTACTATACTTACATAAAATTTTCAAGTATTAATTTTTAGTATACGGGCATAAGAGCTTTTATGTTTTTTAGTTCGGCTCATAAATAAATTGGATTCTGATACGTTTAAGTTAGAAGGACTTACATAGGCAAAGCTGCGGCTGTTTTATTTTTTAGTGTATAGAACTACAAAAATATTTAATGGGAATCAATACTTCAGTGTCTAGTTTTAGGACCTAAAACTATTCAACCGATTTCGTCCAACATAAAATGTATATTTTTTTTATTTTATTTTATTAACACATCTCTTCTCTAACCAACCTAATGCGACAATTTATCTAACAACAAGTAAGTTAACATTTATATCTATAATACTAATATATATAGGTGACTCAACTCAACACAAGAGAATAGACACGAGTGTGTGCCTTTTTTAATTTCATCTGGACATGCGTAATTCTTGGCATGTCTAGATTATGAAATAATAAGAGATAATAATTTTGAGTTTTACCAACTGGACACACGTATGTCCAGTATCTTGTGTCGAGCTGGTGAATTACAATATATATAGCAAACAAAAACCAAACATGTCTTTGAAGTGATTCAGATAACTATGGAATAAATCCAAATGAAAAAAAGATCATTTTTATCCCGATGTAAGTATTTAAAAGTTCAAAAAAGACACATCAAGTGTTTAAAATATTTGTAACTAAGATTTTTATATAGTACAATAGATATGTACAAAGAAATGAATTGATTGTAAATATTTTTCAATCAATTTTTCAAATTAATTATGGCTCTGTGGTCTAGCGGTTCAGTTGTTGGACTTGACTGTATGAGGTTCTGGGTTCGAATCCCGGGTCGGGCAACAAAAGAAAAGTTGGGTTTATTCCAATTTTCTAATAAAAAAAAATGTTGCTCGGGATAGGATATGTGCCCATATCCCCGAAGAGGTAGGCAGAGGCACAACCAGGGCACTAGCCGAAGATACTAAGTCCCACAATGTGATAAGTGGCAAGCCTATCGCCAACCGGGCACATATCCAATCCCGAGCAACATTTGTTTTTAACAGAAAATTGGAAGTACCACATTTTCTTTTTGTTGCCCGACGAAATTCGAACCCGGGACCTCATAAAGTCAAGTCTAACAATTGGACCATTAGACCATAGAGGCGATTATAACACTAAACTTTCATAAATTTGTAAGATGTCAAATCTTAATCTTATATATATTAGACGGTGGAAGTAATTAAGCAATCCCTAAACTAATTTTATGTTATCGCTATCATCGTTGAAATAAACGATAGTAAAAGTGACGAAATACGTTTGCTCTTGTCAGATTAGTTTGAACATGACATTTCTAGAGACATCCAACTTTTTAAATGATGAAACCCTTGTACTATTTTACTTTTCATAACTTATAATTTATTATTATATTAACAACCTAGCAGTTTGGCGTCGGACTTGACTACTTAAGGTCTCGGGTTCGATCTCCTGGTCGGGCAACAAAAAAAAAGTGTATTTTCAATTTTCTTATAAAACTAACGATGCCCGGGATTGGATTTGTTTACCGGGATTGGTTTACCACCTATCGCATTGTGAAATTAGTGTTTAAGGCGAAGATAGCCTGGTTTTGCCACTACCTACCTTTTCAGCGATATGGGTGTGAAGATACCGGTTATTTTGTTGTTTCCCAATTTAAAAGTATGAATATTTGGGATTTATACTAAGCGGCATTTTTTTTATACTAAGCGGCAATGGAAAATGTTTAAGTATTACTGTAAAAACTGTAAAATATAAAAAAATCTACATCTGTATACTTTTGATATATTTTCCGTTAAACACTGAAAAAGTCATGAGTTGACAAATCTGGACCAATCTGATACGTCTAAAATGTTCCATCTATTTTCCTTTTTTTCATTGGAAAAAGGCAGCATACACTCAAAATAAGATTAATTAGTTAGTGTTTAGCAGAATTATCAATTACTACGATTGTAAGGATGTGTGTATGTTTGTTACTCTTTCACGCAAAAACTACTGAACTGATTTTCATGAAACTTTTCAGTAATATATAGCTTTGATATCAGAATAACGTGATAAGTTCAAATTTATAAGGTTTTTTTATAATTTGGTGATAATATAATGGTAACTGTCAAGTACACGCGGACGAAGTCGCGGGTAACAGCTAGTACTTTATATAAACAAAATATGTGGTAAGCGATTTTAAATAAAATAATTAAATAATAGGTTTATATTCATAACCGTTTAGCTGTGGAACAAAATCCTATAAGTTTTTATTGTATTAATGTTTTTAGATACATTAAAGTTATAAGTGTTCTTAGATAAGCAGTTTATAGTTTTTTTTGTCAATTATTCATGATGATAGGAATATCATCATTTATGTCTTTCATTTTTGATTTCTTTCAGCAGGGAATTTATTTTAGGGACGGTTTTTTTTTAAACCGTACCTTACCCGCCTCGTTGGTCGAGTGGCTAGCGTTCGATTCTCGACTTAGACAGGCATTTGTGTGATGAACATTAAGATAACTGCATTTCCGGGTTGAGTGTTCGTTAAAATTATTCTGGTATCTATTTAAGTATTTATTTGTATTAATATTGTTGACTAACACCCATAACACAAGCATATAATTTGCTTACTTTGGGGTTAGGTTCAATTCGTGTAAATTGTTGTCCTGGGATATTTATTTATCGGTGGTCTAGCGGTTCAGTTGTTCGACTTGACTGCATGAGGTCCCGGGTTCGAATAACGGGTCGGGCAAAAAAAAAAGAAGAAAATATGGGTTTTTCCAATTTTGTAATTAAAAAGATGCTGCTCGTATAGAAAATGTATATTTTCATGTTTACAAATAAAATTAACGTTGCTCTGCATTGAAAATGTACCCGGTTGGTGATAGGCTTGCCACCTATCACATTGCGGGACTTAGTGTCTTCGGCTAGTCGTGGGTGCCCTGGTTGTGCCTCTACCTAGCCCTTCGGGGATATTGGCGTGAATATGCTTTTGTTTTATTTTTATTTTTTACCCCTCTATCTTTGTCTGTACCTATGAAACATGTAATGTTGAAGTTACCTAATAAGGAAAACACGACAAATACAATAAGGAAAGCAATTTTCGCAT
>NJDD01003517.1:79252-117893 GCA_002245505.1 Calephelis nemesis
TTATTATACTATTAAGTATTTTCATTCGGGATCTATTTCAGATGGGGTAGACATTTGTGTGGTGAACATTTAGTCTACACTTGTAGATTTAAGTGCTTATTAATTTTATTCACTTACCTATCAGTACTATAAATGTGATTTGTTATATGTAATTATAAAATTAAAAACTGATTTAGTAATCCCGACAAATCTTGTCCTTAATACGGCAAGAACCTTCAGGCTTCAAACACAAAATTCGCATCGCGGTATCATTCGTTTAAATAAAGGTTTGTTATTAAAATGTTAATAATATCGCTTTTGTGTTAGTCAAGCTTATTTTTTATTTTAAATATGGTATTATGTAATTTTGTAATAATTGATAACGTACAATAAAAAGTATATGAGTGCACAAAAAACTTAATATAGATATATAGATAATTATCCCCTAGAAACCCTCTCGATCACGTCAGCTATCAAATTAAAAAAATCACATCGAAATTATTCCACACAAACTCTACCACCTAGTCAGAAGTCATGATGCCTATGCTCGCCTTTTATGCTGTCTGGCACAAAGCAGATTTTGCTACAGACCCCAGACCAACACGGGGAATATTATACCAGAGATTATTATACTATTTTTACTAATATTTTCATGTAAGTAAACTTGTCGAACAAGTGAACTTGCCTTACTCTCTTTGCCTACCTCCCATACTTAAGGCCCCATACTTAGTCAGCCAGAAGAGCCAATCACCACATGATTACTATGAAATATTGCGCTCTAAAGTAAACGTCTTAAGCGACAAATCACTAATTTTGACACTATAAAAGTAATTTGTATTAAAATGTAAAAACTGAAACACTTATCTTTTAGGTATAGTACTTATCTATGTTTATGTTAAATCTGGTGTCGATATTTTCATAATTGAAGTAGACTGTTGGGTATTGCTTTCAAAAAAGGGTTAACTTTTTTATTTATTTCTATAGAGCAAAGTGAAATGAATCGTATTTTGGAAACACTAGTCTTATAAAGCATATTAATGTCAATCTTGTGTATTTTTGTCACTAAGATCCATGATTGCTTTGTATGAAAAAAACATTATAATGCTGAAGTATTTTAGCATACATGGACCCTTAAGCAATGATATGTATTTGTAAAATGTAAGATAACCTGTACGTTCCAATGTTTCTATACATTCCGCATTTTAAGTAATTTTGTCACTTTATACGAGTGCTATGTTTGTAATTTTTAAACTACCAAAGTTATGATTTCAAAAAAAAAAAAATACAATTCGTAAACTACCTACTCCCAATCAAAAAACAAATAAATTAAATCTGAATACGTATTATTGAAAATAAGGTGCCTTTTTTTGTTCTGTCAAGTTAATAATTAATTAACAGTGGGATTTTTCTTACATTGAGATTTAATGTAAAATGCTCATTTTGATTATCAAATCGACAAAGTATTCCGGAAATCTAATCTTTTGTTAATTAAGAAAGTTTTCAAATAATTATTGGAAGAATTGAGGACTATTACTGAAATGTCTTCAAGTCACAGGGCTTTGTTATCTGTAGTGTAGGATTTAATTAAATTTGTGTTATGAGGCGTGCTATATTGTTTCAAAGAAAACAATGATCTGAATATTACTTCAATAATGTTTCGTAATGGTAAGAAATTACACGCTGTCTAACAACCGTCTTTCCCCCGTGTTAGTCCGGGTGCTCTTTAAGAACATAGATAACGCTTGTAAGATATAGATATATATTGCATAGATAGAAAAGAAAAAAAGGAAATATTTGTTAACAGATTAAAAGTTACCACACATAACTAATAAAAAAAACTAGAAATTTTATGTAACTCTAAACATCTCCCCGTGTTGGTCCAGGCTCCTTTGCAGAATAGACCACCTGCCTTTCTGTGCCAAGCAGCTCGTAAAAGGCGAGCATAGGCTTACCGTGACTAACACCGTGACATCTGACTAGGTGGTAGAGTCTCGCAGCGACCCGCCCGGATTGGTACCACCGCCTTGTCGCAATGTCAATGCTTGCCATTGACGTGTTCCGATTCGTAGGGTTAAGTACTTTTGCTTGAGGCCTAAGGTTAGCAACGCACCATTTCCACCTTTGGTGTCTCTAGACGGCGTGAATTTCTTACCAAGAGTAAAGCTTGTTTGCCTTCCAATTTCTTAAAAAACATAAGGAACTTAAATAACGTACAAAAAAGTGATAGTAAGATGTAGAAACAGAGAGTAACATGAGAACGCCAAGGAAGAGCTCAGTATATTTGGTTGAGGCTTAATCTACCTCAACACTGGTTTTCAGCTTTCCCCGTCTGGTAAATACAGCAAACAGCTGCTAGCAACACAAACGTACCTAATACAATTTTTACTCTGCCTATGTCAACTATGCTGTCAAGTGTCAAGAGGTTCACTATATATATAACCACGAGGGGTCGTTACCAACACCACTGGTTGTAAAGTATAGTAGCTTGCCTGATTAGGGATCCACAGACTTCTCTCATTCTGTTGCCGTAATAACGTTGTCATGTTTCGGTTGGTCATTGTCAGTTAGGAGGATAGGCTAGCTGGAAGACTTGCACAATAGGATTAACACCCTGACTAATAGACCTAATACCCTGACCACAGGGCAGTGGCAGTAAGGTAGGACGGTATCAAGTGCCAAGTATCATGATCCTTGCTGACCTGCTGCTTGCTGCTGTCAAGCCAGCCTTCCTTTTACTTTTCATACAAACACGCCAGTTTCGGATTATTGATTTTATCTTCGGATGATACCCTAAAGATTTGGTCGTGAAATGTCAACCTATTTCTTCCCGGGTATCTACATCCGTCTATACTAGCATTGTAAATTTTATCTGAGTTGTAAATAAGTTTTCAATCTTTAACCTGTCATTCTTTCTTTATTGTCAAATCAACACTTATTTCAATATGTTGCGAAGCTCATTTTGAAATAAAAAAATACATTTTGAAATAAGTTAATGTATAGGTACATATAACATACATACATTACATAACATACATTAACTTAAAATAAAAATAATAATAGCTATACATACGTAGTACATTTATACGTACGTACATTTTTATTTTATTTTTTTATTAGAAGGCCAGGATATTCGAATTTACCTTTATTACATTTTTGAACATAGAACATATTTTTTGTGTTTTGAGAAAAATATATGATGTTGTTCGATACACGTCCAAAATTAACAAAGGACAAAACACGATACATGTAACTTTTCCCCATTACAAAAAAATACAAAAGTAAAAAAAATATTGATATGTTTTCAGGTTCCATTTGAAATTTATCAACCTGCAAAAAAATACAATAAAAGGCAATAAAATTTCAAAGAAAATTCAATGACTTTTTACAAGTTTTTTTTTTGTTTTTTGTCTTCATTTGCATTTCTTCTATTTGTAATTCAAACATGTTATTATTTCGAATAGAAGTGGAGCAACTTTTGCATGCGTGCCCACATACTTGCTATTGTGAATATAAACCGGTTCAAATTTAAACTTTGCCAGTAGTTTTGAACTAACTAAGTAATTATTATTTTTTCTTTCTGTGTTTTTATCGTTATATTATGTAAAACTGTTTAAACTGTGAAGTGCTACACTCGCACAAACCCTTTTAAGGTTTATGGATGTAGGAAATAACTGTTATTCTTATGTATCTTAATAACTAAATGATAAAAAAGTAATATTTTATAAAAAAATCGCAACACGGTGTTTGACATAGCGCGTACAGCCAACAGCGTTCCAATACCCTAGACTCAAGCATAGCCATATAAAAAGTATTAACTGTCATGTCATGTTAAACGTAAACGACAAACAAATATAATATCTTCCATCACATTGATTGTTTACATTGGTACCAATTACACGGCTTTTGTTTGTCTAAGTCTGAAATCTGCGACAAGTTACATTAGCACTGAAAGAAATTTTATTTACTTTGTTAGAATCGAAATGTAGTTTGCGTTATGTCAACTTTATTTTATGTTTGTATTTTAGTTTGGTTTGGTTTGTAATTTGATAAGGCACATCTGTAAAGTTTTATTAAACAGTTTACCATTTTGGATCGATTTACATAAGAAGTTTTTAACCAAATTATTAAAATCTGTGATGAGATTAAAACGTCAACAACATCAATTATGACACACTCTGTAACTTTGAGACGTAGGTACTAATCGTGGAGTTTTGGCGCCATCGAGAGAAAAGATGGTCGCAGCTTTTTTCATGTTTATTGAAATTTGAATCGTATCGTGTATTTCCACGTTGCAACCAAATCTCAACATATGAGCTTGAGTAATCAGGCCTCCGCTTTACCCAAGACCCTGACATGACTTATTGACGACTTATGACTAATTATATTTGAATCCTGATTTTGGTAAATTGGATGCAAATTTCTACTTGTCTTTACGGCAAAATGCTAACGCGAATGCCAAAATCCAAAGAAAGAAAGGAATTACATCACAAATCATCTGAATTACAATTCAGATCCTGACTAGGTGGTAAAGTTTCGCAACGACTCGCCGGGATTGGTACCAACGCTTTACCTATTCCTGCCATAACGTCAATGCTTTCCGTTGACGTTTTCCAGTTTAGAGGATAATGTAGCCGCTAAACTTACTTTTGTTCCAGGCGCAATATCACGGCTTTAGTTTGGCAGCGCACCATAACCACATTCGGTGTCTCTAGGCGGCCTGAGTTTCTTACCATCAGGAAATCTGTCTGTTTGCTTGCATTCCAATATCATAAAGATAAAAAAATAAAACAAATATAGTTTTAGTTGTATCATTTTATGGAACTTACTGTCTGCGGCTATTGTATGTGCGCTGGTAGTGCCTCTGCCTACTCTTTTAAGAAAAGGCCGTGAAGATACTTTTTATACAGTTTTAGAGAAACTTGCTTGATGATACCTACATCCGTTTATTATGGTCTCCTTCTCCCCTAACGTACAAGCGGTAGTTACCGGTTTAAATTGTCAAACATTATTTTAACCGAATGTTAAAAGTCAACTTCAAATGCTTATATTATAATACTACTATTTAAATTATGCGCTTCGGCTTTACACTTTATTTCTCTAAATTTAAGCGAAATGATTAATTATGTAATAAAAACTCTACATTTGTCTTTAAAATATTTCGTATTTCCAAAGCTTGACGAATATAGCTGAAGCGCATAATTTAAATAGTACTTACTGTGATTAACCTATGTTTAAAGCTAGGTAAGAGTTAAGTATTTCCAGGTACGTATAAACGTTTTTTCATAGTTTGTATTCCAGTTGTAGCGCTCGCGCTCTTAAAAACACTACCTGAATTTGATATTCAAGAATAGATAATACTTCTTCAAAATGTTATTACGTATCTCACATATATTTGGTGTTGACAAATGAAAGCCTCGTAGTAGAAGACGTGACAGGTTGTATGGGGTGTGTTTTGGGGAGTTAGTAGACAGGTGGCAAATACGTGGATGGAACTTCGGCAATAATTGGAACTTGAATAGCACAATCATTGCTGCGTGGGTGTACTTGGTTGTAACTTCTTGATCTTTGATCGTCATTAGGGATGTGATAAGCCCACTGCACGTTAGTGAACTAAGATTGTTAGGTTATTCCAGTACATACAGATTAGGGATAGAGTTCAGCAAGGCCCTCGTGTTGGTCCAAATCTGTAGAGTAGAATGTGAGCAATTCGTTTTAATTCAATTCAATTAAATACCCAACATTAATACATTTAAAACTTCAATGAAATATGACATTGTCTTTCAATAATATTATTTCATAGTTTAAAGTTAGTATTAAAAATTTGCTTAACCGTTCCATTTCAAAATTCATAATATTTATTGTAATTGTAATACAAATACATTCATCCAAACTTTCTCATCTCTACACATTTAAAATTCCTACTTGGTGGAATTCACAAATACAGGGAGTATTTTAATAGAGAAATTCTTTTAACCCTTTTGTATAACAATGCTTTTAAACTTCACTGTAATTAACGTGTTTGTCTGTGGTTTGGAAACATACTGTATGAGTACAAAAATCGTTTGGTTTGTTCTCTTTAATTTCTCAACTAAGGGACATTAAACATTTAATATAGTAGTACTATATAAATTATGCGCTTCGGCTATATTCGTCAAGCTTCGGAAATCCGAATGTATTTTAAAGATATCTGGAGTTGTCATTACATAACTAATCATTTCGCTTAAATTTAGATTAGGTCCAACAATCTAAAAGTAAAAGTATAAAGTGTAAAAAGAGTAAAAAATGTCAAGCTGAAGCGCATAATTTAAATGGAAGAACTATACAAATTCTACTAAATGTATCTTCAGATCTACTAAAAATTATCTTGTCTATGGTTTCGAAGCATACTGTTTAGGTACAAAAATCCTTTGGTTTGTTGTGTATATTACAAATAGTGTATTAATCTTTATATATAATTCTTCTGTGAGTGTGTATGTCACTGAACTCCTTCTAGACGGCTGGACCGATGTTGATGAAAGTTTTTGTGCGTGTTCAAGGGAATTCGAGAATGGTTTAGATTTACAATTTGGTCTCCTGGAAAATGTTTTTTAAATTAATTTTTTAATAATAAGTCGTTGTTGATTTTGGAATGTTTCACATCGGATCCGACAGACTGCCCTACTGTCGAAGCATTAATGTCAAGCGATACGAAGTTTGCTGGGTCAGCTAGTATCTATATATATATATATAAAAATCAATTGCTGTTAGTTAGTCTCGCTAAAACTCGAGAACGGCTGAACCGATTTCGCTAATTTTGGTTTTGAATTATTTGTTCAAGTCCAGGGAAGGTTTAAAAGATAAGAAAAAGGAAAAAAACTTGCGAGAAAACTAAGAAAAACAACATTTTACTTTTTCCCATACAAACTGAACGGGTGGAACGAAGTTCGCCAGGACAGATAGTTAACACATATAGATTTTGCAAATGTTATGTTAATTCACTAAAAACAGAGTTTTTGAGGAAACACCGCAACCATGTGCTCGTTGATAAAAAGAGATAGATGAGCTATAGTTACGTCGCTGTTCTGTGACTAATGTAAAAGTATCAGCATTATTTTCATAATTTCTATAATGTGAATAATCGGCACAATGTTTTTAAGTTCCAAAAAGTGTGATTTCCAAAACTACGTGTATTAATTTTGATATTTATCAATTTATTTTAATATCTTTTCGTATAAGTACGTACAACGTAAACCATGGTGATAATATTTAAAAAAAATGTTTCAAACAAAAAATTAAACTCGGCATTCAATTATTTAAATTATTTAAATTAATAATTAAAAAAAATTATGTAGTATATAGTAATGTATGTAGATAGGAATTTCTATGCTCATAAAAGCCTAAGTTGATTCACGACTTAAATTAAAAAACAGCTGAATTTAATGAAATGTTTAAATTATAAACAGTTTTAGATTTAGAAGAGTTCACTGTCATGGCCAATTTAAAACTAATTAATTGATATCAAAGAGAGAAATGAGATCTTTGCAATCTTGGCTGAATCCAAATTAAGTTTACTATTTTAAGGTCACTATTGAAATATTAGATGGCGTTAATCCCAATCAATTTCTTGAACAAAGAATACAGTGTTGCCAGAGTACAAACTAGATTCTTTATTTTTAACGCGGGAAATCGCCTCTGTGGTCTAGCGGTTCAGGTGTAGGACTTGATTGTACGAGGACCCGGGTTCGATTCCGGGGTCGGGCAACAAAAAGAAAATTCGGTTTTTCCATTTTCCTAATAAAAATAAATAAAAAGAATGTTGCTCGGGATATGTGCCCGGTTGGCGATAAGCTTGCCTATCACATTGTGGGATTTAGTGTCTTGGGCTAGTCGTGGGTGCCCTGGTTGTGCCTCTGCCTACCTCTTCGGGGATATGGGAGATGTTAAGTGAAGATACTTAATGCGCGAAATCAGAAAACAAAAACACATGAGCACACAAACTCTCCTGATGATAAGAAAAACTGTAGCCTATTGATGTTACAGGTGTGTTACTGTCCTGTGACCTGGATGTTAGACCTATTGTGCAAATCTACCCTACACGCTGGGCTTTTTGGACCATTTCTTACCGACTTTAAAAAACGAAGGACGTTTGACGCTTATTTTTTGGAAATTGTTTTGTTGTTTGAAACAGCGTATTTACGAGGTGGCCATGTTAGTATCTGAAATAATAGAAGATACTGAAAGATAGATAGATACAAAAAATTACCATTCGAGAGAAGCCGGGACAGGCAGCTAGTCTATACTAATATTATAAAGAGGAAAGATTTGATTATTTGTATGTCTGTAATGAATAGGCTCCGAAACTACTGGACCGATTTCAAAAATTATTTTACCTTTAGAATGTTGCATTATCCCCGATTGACACATGCTTTGTTTCATTAAAATCGGTTCAGTAGAAGCCAAGTTATGCAGGCGAAGCTGCGTGATACTGCTAATAATTTATATAAAGATTTATAATTATAACAGAGTACTTCACCATATCCATAAAGTTAAGCACCAGGAGTAACTAAACTAATACAACTCAAATTAAATGTAAATATGCTCAAGTTAAACATTTACCATTGAGTAACCGGGTAACGAGAGAGGTGCGAAACATATACAAATGTAATATGTGTCTTTAATTATATTCGGTTTTCTGTATTTGTGACTTCAAATCTAATTTTGAAGTGATACTTCTTTATCGACATTTGAGACAGATTCGACGTAGCATTTCTCTGTTAAATTTATTGAACTCTAGTAACGCTCCACAAGGAAGCACCGTATGTTATCGCCGAATGGACATTCCATCGCGTAATTTTAAAGATTTTAGTACATAGAGACAGACAGCGGAAAGCGACTTATTTTAAACTATGCAGTGATTCTTTCTTCTTAATGTAAATTGATTTTTGAAATAACAATTGCATTAATTAATTGTTATCTGTTATCTCTATGAAATCACATAATTAATATTCCATTATAACGCCATTTGTTCCGTTCTAAGGATTAGGGAAACCGGCTTAATTACAGGATCAAGCTTAACATCCAAGGCCAAGGAGACTCGGGTTTCAATACGAGAATTCTCGTGAGGTTTTAAATTCTCAAGACGAGAAATGATGAACGTCTCGAAACATTAAAAAATGAGATATCAGTTACACAGAATTTTAAAGGTAAACAAATAAAATAAGTTTGTTGAAATATGGTATACTAAATGGTGTTTTTATAGCGAAGATAAACATGTCTGTTTCCCATAAACTGCTTTTGTAAAATTATATTTGTTTTTTTATGTCAATGGAAGGCAAACCAGCAGACGGATTTCCTGATGGTAAGAAATTCACGCCGCCTAGAGACACCAAAAGTGGTAATGGTGCGTTGCCAGCCTGAGGCCGGGATGTTAGGCCTCGAGCAAAAGTAAGTTTACCGTCTACATTACCCTCCAAACCGGAACACGTCAACGGCAAGCGTTGGACGCTATGATGGCAGTAGGTAAGGCAGTGGTACCAATCCGGGCGAGTCGCTGCGGAACTCTACTAACAAATAGGATGTCACGTGTGTTAGTGACGGTAAGCCTATGCTGCTATATGCTGGTAAGCTGCCTTGTAAGAAGGCAGATGGTCTATTCTGCAAAGGAGCCCGGCCCAACGCGGGGAGAACGTGATATGCCTAAATTCAATACTATACGCGGAACAGCCAAAACTGTTCCAACAATTTGCGTTCTGAAATCTGTTCCATGTAACTGTTTCGATATACGCCTTACACATAATCTATATGGGTTTTTGGCATTCAGCTATGGAACCCTAAAACCAACTTTCTTTTAACTTTGAACGATGCTAGGAAGTCGAAAAATATATCCAGTCACAGAGAAACATCAGCCATTACAGTCCATTTTTAATAAAACTCGTATTATATGACTGTCAATAGCAGAAAGGGCTTTGACGGCGCCCAATATCCGATAGAACTGGTACTTCAAACGCAACTTAATATCTTTCTTTAGTGAATAAAAGTCAGACCTTTATTAAATACATGTTATTTAATCTGAGATAATGAAAACCATGACAACTGGATCTCGAAAGATCATAAGATTATCGACATTTCATTAGTTTTAGTACAATTCTTTTATTTAGCTTTTATTATCTACGTTGTTAATTATCTACGTAACGGAATTTTAAAATGTGTTTTCAACTCACTCTACTAGGTCTTAAAGAAACTTCACATATTTAAAATAAAAAAAGTTGTTATAGCCCTGATGATACTTGAATAGTAAAACCGGTCCGCTAAAATGAAATATTAAAAAAATATTTTGGAAATTACAAGTGTAATTATAAAATTGTTGTTAAAATAAACAGTCAGATTATCATGATCAGAAACATCAAGATTTGGCGCCAAACCCAAAACATTCCATTTTTAAAAGTTTCCGTCCCACTTTTGAAATAATTATTTACCGAAAATTCGTATTTTAAATTTGGCAACCCTAAATTTGTTACTCAAATACTTTACATTCACTTTACCTATTAAAAGATTTGAATATTGCTACGGCTACGTAACCACGCGAGTATGCACATAAAAGATAGATGTAGTAATAATAGTGATATGGAATGAATATTTCACTCTCAGTGCTAGCACAAGTAATAGATCGTTTATATGTATACTTAAGTTATTGTTTTTTTTTTAAAAAAAAATGCTTACATTCATAATGAATATTCTAATTCACAACATGTTACCACAAAACTTTAAAGAATTAGTGTTTATCAAATTTAAAATGGAATTAAAGATCTGTTCAATTCGTGTGTGATATTTGAACACTTAATTACAACATTTTTTTTAATCGATACTTACTTATTGTCATTTTTTAGTTATGTCTACTGTACTGTGTTTATATTCAAATTCAAATCATTCATTTGCAAAATAGGGTTACAAATCGAGTTGTTTCGAAATGGAGTAGTAAAAATTGGATTACAAATTTAAATTTTACCTAAGCATTTTATATTTAAAATAACAAATTATTAAACAATACTTAGAAATAATCCTTTTACTTATAACAAGTTACATGTCAAATACTTATTTTCTATTGGTCAAAACATAAAATAAATTTAAAATTAATATTTGAAATTGTGGGTTAAATGCATATTATAATGTCATTAACAATTAAAAACTACTTTAAAATAAAACCGATAAATATGAGACTTTGCAAATGTCAAAAATAAAATATCATTAAAGAAAATACGAATTATACCTGGTATGTCTTAAATAAATATGTGTTGTTTCAGTTAGATTTATTTCAACAACAGAAAATGTTGTTGTAAATTATTTATTTTGTTATCGTACTAAAATCTAACATTTTTCTTTGGCGTTATAATTGTTATTGAATAGAATAAAATTGTTCTTGCATTAACCACTAATGAAGCTGTTTTCTAAATTGTGTATAATTCAGATTAGTAATGCTTTTAGGCAGTTTGTTATAAATTTTTATTGCCATACAATATACATTTTTTTGATAAAGAGCTAATCGACTACTAGGCAGAACAAGCTTATTCCCTCTTCTGCCACTGCAGCCATGTAATTCATCAAAAGTAGTAAAATAACACTTATATTTCTTGACAAATAAGCACATTTGTTTAATATATAAAGATGGGAGAGGTAAAATTTTAAGCATTTTAAATAATGGTTTACAACTACAAATAAAGCTTTTTTTAGCTATAGCTCGAACACACTTTTTTTGGGCAATGAAAGCTCTATGATAATGAGTAGTTTCCCCAAATAATTAAACCATAGCTTAACACAGATGAAACATATCCGTAGTATGCATTTAAAGCTGCTTCGATTGATACTATTTGGCTAATTATTTTTAAAGCAAACACAAATTTGTTAATTTTTTGCAGACCATGTCAGCATGAGGTTTCCAATTTAAGTGATTGTCTATAATAATAGCTAAAAACTTATAGTAGCTAACTTTTTCTATAGGTTCACGGTGGAGTTTAATGAAAAGTGGCATATCTTTTGAATTTTTTGTTTTAAATTCCATAATTTTTGTTTTGTTAGCATTAATTGAAAGATTGTTTCTATTGAGCCAAAGGGCAACGTCTTCAATTGTATTATTAATAGCATTTTGAAAATTAACATTACATTTCTTTTTCATTAAAATTGTGGTGTCATCTGCAAATTGTATATATTTATTATTGTCATTTTCGGAAAGATAATTAATGTTAATTAAAAAGAATAGTGCACCTAATATAATACCTTGAGGTTTAATATTACATATTACACCTTTTGCATTTATTTTCCAGATAGACCTATAAGTGCGCTTATATAATATCAATTAAGATTGATTGAGGCAGATTCAAAATTTCATAACCTTTAAAAATATCTCTTTTTCTTTTTTTCTTTAGGGTTTGGCCTTCACGTTAGTGTTTTGTCATTAGTCAAGTAGAAATTTTGTTTAAATTTTTATCAATTATAATTAGTTATCAGTCATAAGTCTTCAGTGAGTCATGTCAGGGTCTTGGGTAAAGCGGTGTCCTCATTACTCATGCTCATGTTTTCAGATTTGGCGGCAACGAGGAAATACACGATACGCTAATTTCTTCACGATTGTTTTATTTGTGCACTTTCACTGAACAAAATTGTACAAAATACCACATATTTTTTCTCGATGGCGCCAAAACTCCTAAAAATAACTCTACGATGTTTATCGATATATTTTTAGTCTGTAGAATATTCATAAGGCTGTATCGGCGAAATTGACATCTGCAAAACATTTCCCGTTAACGGGGCAACATTTCCCATTTTCGCGCCTCTTTATTGTTCCAGAGTTACGGATTTCGTTACGCCCAATCCTCAATATTTCTGTGAAATGTGTTAAACTTGCGGTATTTTGTTATCATTTGCGTTCTTTTTATAGAAAATGGTTGTATATTAGTGTTTGAATCTGTTTACAATACGGAAGGACTAAGTTTAGGTATGAAAATGTTATAATAGGGATATTAATAAGTTATCAATATTTTTTCCTCTATGAATAAAGATAAAATACATATATATCAAATTAAAATAAAAAAAAGATAAATTACAAATTCCTCCGGCCGCGACTGTCTGTACGCGATTGGCTACTAGTATATATTACTTTATAATTTGCGCGATTGACTAAACGGATTTTTTTGCGATTGACTTCATCATCATCATCATCAGCCGGAGGACGTGCACTGCTGGTCATAGGACTCCCCAAAGAGTTTTACAAGTCACGGTCACCAGCCGCTTGTAACCAGCGTCTCCCCGCGACTTTGACCAGATCATCAGTCCACCGGGTGGGAGGTCGTCCAACACTACGTCCTCCGGTGCGGGGCCGCCACTCGAGAACCTTTCTTCCCCAGCGGTTGTCGGTTCTGCGAACAATGTGGCCTGCCCATTGCCTTACCGGAGGTTTTTCCTCTTTTTTAGAGCAACAAAAAAGTCCGCAATAGTCTATTTTTAAGATTAACTTACTTTGCCCTTTTAAGTATTTTAAATCTACTTTTATCAAATTAAATTAATTTACCTTACTTATATTTATTGTTCCTTAATTATAGCCTTTTATACACGATACAAACACTCTTTTCACCTTCACATCAATTGCAATTTTTATGTGCTAATACACGATTTTGGCACATTTTTCTAGACGTCATTCCGGATCCAATGAGCTATCGCACATAATTTTAAGAGTAGTATATCTATTTTGTACGATTTTCAACTTGTCGACTAGATTATCACACATCCTTCAGAATTTCTTTCTATAACTTAAGTATTGGTTTTAATTGTCAAAATTAAAATTTCTAGCAAAATTATTATTGACGCTAAGTAAGGATCCGCAATGTAGAAAACGGTAGGTAGTGGGTAGCCCAACGATTAGACTTCTCTACATAGTATAAGACAACGTCGCTTCATCTGTCCCTATGTTCCTTTGCATGCTTAAATCTTTTAAACTATGCAACGGATTTTGATGCGTTTTTTTAATAGATAAAGTGATTGAAGAGGAAGGTATGTATGCATATTTCATAACCGTGCGAAGCCGGGGCGTGCCACTAGTTAAAATAATAACTGGATGCATGCATTCCAGTACCCAATTTACTTTCCAGTTTCACTGATTTTTTTATAGATTTTTTTTGTTTGTTGGCTTTTAGTTCCCTTTCACGAAGTGAATCCGTGAAGTTAATTATTAATAATTATTACATAAACTATATTTTATTTCCCGAATGAAGGCGGGCCTGATTGCGAGTAGATTAATAAAATGATTTCAGATTTCGCTATCCCTTTAAGAAATTAACGCACCGTTCACGTTAGTACACGATAAATTATTGAATAATTATATACAATGGTGTTTAACTTGTCTGCAAAGCGGAGGCTTAGGGCTAGGAGAGATTATGTGGCAAGGGCGTCACGTGGGAGCATAATACGAGCTTACATTACAGAATATTAATGGTCTCAAATATTTTAATATTACATTATATATTCTATAATATTACATACACACACAATATTTTTTTAAGTTTAGTTATCTGCATATTCATCAAATATTGATATTTTTAAGATTTTGTATTTTGATATTGTTATGCGATTTAATCGTACTCTTTTTACAGAAAAATCTATTAAATAAAATATAGAAAGTGGCCTATCAACTACTACATATTATTATGTTCACATATCCAATCCCGAGCAAATTTTTTTTTTAATATAAAGTTGGGAACACCACATTTCTGTTATGGATGTGTGTTTTTTTATGATATAGGCAAACAAGACACCAAAGGTGGTAACTGTGCGTTGTCAACCTGAGGCCAGGATGTTAGGCCTCGAGCAAAAGTAAGTTTAACGGCTACCTTACCCTCCAAACTAGAAAACACGTCAAGACGTTATGGCAAGAATAGCTAAGGCGGCGGTACCACCTAGTCAGATGTCACGGTGTTAGTGACGGTAAGCCTATCCTTTTTTGCCTGGCAAGAAGGCAGATGGTCTATTCTGCGAAGGAGCCCGGACGAACACGGGGAAAATACTAAAATTATTTCCTGGACCAAATACCCAACCGCACAAATCGATATTTAATTATACCAATCACGTCACCCGAATCTCCGAACGAATTGCATTAACGTTCCTGAGCCGATGCAACAAGTCTCCCACTGGGAATTTGTGTGAAATGAGATTTCACCGTGTTAACCTGGCTCTTGAGGGAATTTGGTGTTTGTTTATTTGGTATATACTTTATTGGTAATAGTACAAGTAAATAATTCTAAATAAAGCTACGTAAATTCTGTACACCCTTACTAATAAAACTTTCGCGCCTGTTGAACTGGTATGTTACTTCCTGTTTTGTGAAGTTACACACCAGCTTAACGGATGCGTAAGTTTTATTAGTAAGGAGGGTAGGGTTCAAATCAGTCGCAATAAAAGTTACGTAAAATCTGTAATTTTCCGCTAGCTGACCGCCTTAAAAGTAAGATCTGAGAAAGAGTGGGATTGAAAGAAAGTGTTCTAAAAATAAGAAAGAACATGCTCCGGTGTTTCAGTCGTGTGAAAAGAATGAAAGATGAAAGATTGACAACATAAACATACCTATACAATACGAATGTGCATATTTTTTACCTAGGTAATTTAAGTTCTAGCCCTGATGATGCTGTAAAAAGCGAAACCGGTAGGCTATTTATAAAATAATAAAGTATAAGTGATACGTAAAACAGTACAAGTGTTTCTTCATTAAAAAATATGAATATTTGGAAGTTTTACCTAGCGCCGACGATGGAAAATATCAAATACGAATGTGGATAGATGTAGGTACCCGGTTCTATCTTTTTGGTTCGGTCTCCGGCTAGTCGTGGGTGCCTTGTGGTTGTGGGTGGGTGTGGTTGTGCTTCTTCGGGGATATGGGCTTGAAGATGTTTTGTTTTTCCTGTGTTTTCAGATATCGAAAAATTTCTTGCTTTTATTGAATTGAGAGGGGAGAACTCCATCCACTATTATGTTAATAAATTTTATTCTATTAATACCCCGAATCGAACTAAAAGAAAATGTTTTTGTTGTGTGGGGTTTGATTTGTGCCCGGTTGGTGATAGGCTTGCCACCTATCACATTGTGGGACTTAGTGTCTTCAGCTGGTCGTGGCTCCCGTTGGACCTCTGGCCTTCCCTCCAGGATGCGAGCATGAAGATTGTTTAAGCATATGCATATTGTTCATTCATACCCAGATAAATAGATATAGATAAATATAGATTTATCACCTCTGTGGTCAAGCGGTCCGGCGTCGGACCTGACTTCTTGAGGTCCTGGGATCGATCCCTGGGTCGGGCAACAAACTAAAAATAATAAAGTTATCGTTGCCCGGGATTGCCCAGCTGGCGATAGGCTTACAACCTATAACATGGTGGGACTTAGTGTCTTCGGCAAGTCGTGGGTTCCGTGTGCCTTTCCCAACCCATTCGGGACTATCGGCGTGAAGATACATAAATACATACATAATGAAAACAACTCATGATCACTTACGTGGTATTAAGACCTCATAATCCCGACATCCATCAAACAGCCTTTCTCTCTCATCTTAAATGCCGAAATACTTTACGATGTACAAACACAATGATTGATACGGATATAAGACAAATTAATAATGAAGACTTTTATAATAAACTAGCGGCCCGTCCCGGCTTCGCACGATTATAAAAATACGTATAAACCTCCCTCTTTAATCATTTTATCTATTAAAAAACTGCAACAAAATCCGTTGCGTAGTTTGAAAGATTTAAGTATACAAAGGGACAAAGGGACAGAGGAAGCGACTTTGTTTTATACTTGATAGTATAAAAGTAGTAAGTCCAACACCCGGACCGCTAGACCACAGCGGCGACTAATCCAAATCTGGAGAAAGTTATTTGTGTTAAATTAGAAAATTTAAAACATTCATCTTTTGATTTTTTGGCCTCAAACTTGGGACATCAAGAAGTCAAGTCCGACGCTAGACCGCTAGACCACAAAGGCAATGCAACTTCATTTAAAAAATATATGTAATAGCTAAGACGCTTGTAAAAATAGACAAACATACAACAGTTTAGCATTTTATATGTTCTAACAATTTCAAAGTAATTTGCAAGAGAGCTAGGGGCTTACTGAAAACAAGCATTAATTAGTCCGGTTTTGCTAGCTGGTTAATTGCTGAGTTTGCTCTCTTTGACAAATAAAAAAATAAAGAAACATCTTATAAAATTTTTACACTTTTATTTTACATCTTTTTAGTAGTTTCTGTTAAGTAAGTGCAAGGTCCAAACATTTAATGACTCGTAAATACAATACCAACCTATGTTTTTTATTTAAATTATATTGTTAACTAGCTGTCTCGGCGAACTTCGTTCCAGCCGTTCATTTTATACGGGAAAAATTAAAATTTTGTTACTCGCAGTTCTTTCGTAACTTTTAAACCTTCTCTGGACTTGAACAAATAATTCAAAACCAAAATTAGGCAAATTGGTTCAGTTCTCAAATTCTGAAGTTTTAGCAAGACTTGCTCAATTAAACTAAACTAACAGCAATTTTTATTATTTTATTACTTATTAAGCCGGGTATTCACCAGGGAACCGTAACTGTAACAAGCGTGATACAGTAACGAGGTAGTGTGTACGCTTTTTACAATTACGGCTCACGACGGCGCCAGAACGCTTTCTCTGAGCGTACTCATTTTGCGAGCTGTAACTGTAACCAAACAGATACAATAACGAGGTTCTAGTGTGTACGAGGAGTAACGAAAGGAGAGGCCTGCTCTGCCCTCAGTTTTGGTTTGTAAATCCACGATGTCGGACGAAGTGTCTCTCGCCTGTGCAGCATACTTACTTATAGATGCCTGTAGGCGTCTATCAGCAAAAGACATTTATCCTCTGACCATTCATTCATGATGACGAAGGAATATTAACTTAAAGACTAATAAAATAACTCGTAAATACAGCTGGTTCGCAACACCTAGCAACAACTCTCCTTATGACGTCCACGAGCGCACTGCGAGCGCCCTTTGAGACGCGGCAAAAACCGACAATCGTCGGCTCGCTGCTAGTCGCTCGTCGCAGGCTCGCGAACTACGTACACATTACGAGGGTCAAACTGAAAGTTCTTAGAAAATCAAAAACTAAGCATTCTAGCAAGTTATTAGTTTTATTATAACTTTTCAAAATAGCGTCCATTTACATCAATACATCGCTGCATTCGATGGAACCATTGAGAAAAGCACCTTGCCCACTCGGCCTTAGGGGTCTCTTCGACGGCGTTTTGAAACGCAGCCACTGCTTCTTCGGCGTCCATAAAATGTTTTCCTCGAAGTTTTTCTTTTATTGTCGGGAATAAATAAAAATTGCAGGGTGCGAGGTCGGGGCTATACGGCGGGTGACCCAGTAATTCCACGTCTGAGTTCGCCAAATAGTCGATCGTTTGCCTGGCGGTGTGCGACGAGGCATTGTCGTGATGAAGGAGGATCCTGCTGCGAGGTCGTTTCTCTCGAACTTTTTCCATGACAAGTGGCAAACAGTTTTTAGTGTACCACTCTGCATTAACCGTTTTCTGATCCTCTAAGACAACTGTCGCGTAATGACCTGTCTTTCCGAAGAACGAGGCCACCATCTTTTTTCCAACACTTCGACCTCTCTTCACTTTAGTTGGCAACTCTTCGGAAGGAAACACCCACTGAGCAGACTGTGTTTTGGTTCCCGGATCATAACAGTAAATCCAGCTTTCGTCACCCGTTAGTATGTCGAACACAGCATTTGAGTCACCTACGTTAAATTTTTGGATCATTTCTCGGCACCAATCAACACGGCGGAGTTTTTGAGCCTCGGTCAAATTATGCGGTATCCAGCGGGCACAAAGCTTCCTGACCGCTAAATGTTCATGGAGGATTTTGTGCACTTGACTCATACCTATGCCTAGACTTGTCCGAATCTGCTGATAGGTCACTCTTTTGTCAGTCTCTATCATACGCCGCACAACACTGATATTGTCTTCAGTCGTCGCTGTAGAAGGCCGTCCCTCACGCAAATCATCGGTGAGATTAGTTCGACCACGTTTGAATTCATTTACCCAGTTGTAAACTGTGGCACGAGATGGGGCTTCATCGTGAAAAGCCAATCGAAGTCTATCATAACTTTCTTGTTGACTTATATGACATCGAATGTCATATAAAATCATTGCACGAAAATTTTCTCAGCTTGCACGACGTGCACAGACAATTTTCAATTTGCCGCCAAATCGTAAAACAAATGACAAATGAATGAAATGTATTCTCAATATTATTGGTAAAGGGTTCTATTTTCAAAATTTAAACTTATTTGTTTAATATAATGCTTTGAAGTTGCCAGTTCTAAAAACTTTCAGTTTGGCCCTCGTATGTTTTTAGGAACAGTAACTTTTGCAGTTAACGTGTGCAACGTTACGCGTTCAGAAATGGGTACGTTGTAGACATCGGCTCGCTGCAAACCGCACGCGTACCGCTCGTAGCAGGTTTGCGAACAACGTACACACCATGTTTTTTGGTTACAGTTAATGCAACAGTTACAGTTACAGCTCGCTAGTGAGTACCCGGCTTTATATGTACTAATTCTTATTGGTATATTACCATCGTAGCTACAAAAATCGCTGTTTTGTTTCTGCTGTTTTTTTGTCAGTCTGAAGGAAAAAAAAAAGAAAAACTGCACTATGTCATTTCGATCACCGCTATGTCATAGTTCTTTGTGTTGATTTTTTCAACAGGTCATTTTCAGTAGGTCCTCTTGTAAAACTGATTGCGGACGTGTTCGTTTTCGCAACACTGCTTAGAAACCTTCACGGGAAAAATAATAGAACCTACTCATCCCTAATAAGAATAAAATTGAGATATTTTAGGGCTCTGACCACTATGACGTATTTCTTACTTCTCTTGTTGTGCATAAGTCTCATCTCCACAGAATCAGTCATTCTTTCATGGGCCAATGTATACGTTTTTACAATAAACTTCCCGAGCATATTAAAGACTTACCATTAAATAAATTTAAAAAATATATTAAATCTAAGTTGTATGGTGAGGGTTAACTGCTCCTCATACAATCTCTACAAATTAATTATATGTAATATACTAATAAAAAGACAAGCCCGCTGAGTTTCTTTCGCCGGATCTGTTAAGTGCGTGGCCGCGTTCTGATCCGGTGGTAGTTTTTAGAATTATAGAGACGCGTCACAAGAATCTTTGTTATAGCTATGTGAATAAATAGGTTTTGAGTTTGAGTATAAATAAGTAAGTTAAGTTTTATAAAATTAATTTCGAACCTACGAGTTTTGAGTTTTATTAATATGTATTTGTTGTGAATGTAAAGCGGAGTGTACACTCCCGTTCATTACCATAGTGACAGTCCAGCCTCAAGTATACAAATATTGTGAATTTAAATTATACACGCGCCGCGCGTACGTAATCTGGTTTGCAAATTTGGTGCGTTTCGTTACGCTGTGTCGTTAATTGATTTCGTTAAAGGTTAATCCTGTTAAATTGTTATTAATCAGGTTAAACGTTGTGGCCAATATTTTAAAATAACACAGATTTTGCTATTCGGATAATTATCGTAGCCACTTGCAAATTCTGATGTTACAAATATTATTCAAAATACCAAATGCAATGGCTCCCTTTTGGGGTTAGATTTTTCATTTTAGCCGCATAAGTATTGACCAAACACCTTTGAAAAATTGATTTCTATATTTTAAAGGCTCTTTTGTTGCTCCGTGTTTATCTAGCCTAATTAAGTCACTGTTTATAAAGTTGATACATAATGAATAAATCAAAAAATAAGTGAGTATGTTAACCTTACGCATGCATTAAACTTTAACCGCCATGGTCCGAAAAATAAGACATACAGAATCTAGCTCGCACCGCCGCCCTCGCCGACTTAAAAATTAGGACTAATATCTTTCTGTTGCTTTTGAAGTGATTTTCTGTATTTTCAATTTTTTTTTTAATACAAGACTCTCAATTATTGTTTTATTGACAATTATACATAGAGATAAGACAGATATCAACAAAATCGTATCGATTTCAAATAATTTTTGTAAGCACTAATTAGTAATCAAAACTTATTAAGCTAATTACTATTTAGTTTAGATTATTTTTATATGATCGTCGGTTGCGGTATGTTCAGTAAAAAATTCTACCGCGGCGGTTAAAATGTTAAGGCATTAAGTGCAATACTTATTCACAAAACGACTACTTAAATAAGTATATAATTTAATAGAGAATAAAATATAACATTACAACATCAAAACAGTAGACATTTAACATAACATGAAGCTATTACAGACGGTAAAAGGAATCGGATATCATTTGACATCGTCTATTTTATTTATTTTGACATGATATACTCTTGTAATTTATCCCAGCGTCAGTTTCCCGCTCGCTAAGTAATTATATATGGTTTTTAAGCCCAACTTGACACGACAGGTGTAATTGCACACCCAAAGGAATACTCGTTGCTACAATTAGGATCTTAAGTACAATTAGTTGATATTGTTCAAGAAAATTGTATTACATCACTTCAAATATGATATATACATTGAATGAACTTTTATATTATCATTTGCTTTTAACCAAGGCTTCGCTCGTGTTTTTTCATCAAAAAAAAGAATTAAAGAATATGTGTAAGTACCATGTTTCATGATGTCTTATAGGTAGTTTTAACGTACAAAAGCAACAAAAAAAGTATCTTCGCGCCCATATTCCCGAAACGGTAGACAGAGGCCCTCGCCCACGACTATCCGAAGACGCTAAGACCCACAGTGTGATAGGTGGAAAGCCTATCGCCAAACCGGGCTCACATCCAATCCCGATCAACATTAGTCATATTAGAAAATTGGAAAAACCAAAAAAGTGCAACAAACAACTTGCAATCGCATTAAAAATATTAGTACGGATTACTTGATTATTATGAATACAAAAGAATTTATTTTTTTAATAAAGTAGGATAAAACAATTTGCAAAATTCAATAATAGTAGTTTGTAAACAATATAATCACGTACAGTGTATTATCATTATGGAAAAAATATACCCTTTGGACATAATTTTCTAAACTTTTGTTACCCACGTGTATCGTGTTCCTATCTTAATAAGTACCTGAAAGTATATTTAACATGGGAAGACTCATAAGAAATCGGCCTTTGGATGACAACGCACCATTACCACCTTTGGTGTCTCTCGGCGGCGGGAATTTCTTACCATCAGGAAATCCGTCTGCTTGTTTGCCTTCCAATGTTATAAAAAATACAATTAGAATCAATAATATGTTTATTCCTATTTAATAACGTAAGTGTGTTAAAAAACAATATTACCTAAATGAAAACGCGTTACTGTTGTGACCAAAATGATGCTATTTTAGTAATCTTGCTTTGTTTTTATTATTGAGCCCTGGAACATCATTGATTACTGTTTTAATAAAAATAATACTTATTATACTTAATAGAGACTTTCTTAAAAGAGAAACACAAGTAAACACTCGTATTACAAACTTTTATGGTTTGGTACTGGTATGGAATGGTAGCTGTTTTAATAATGTCACCATAGACAACCAAATGTCAAAATGCCGTCTGTCAATAATTAAAACGAAGAGTTTCGGCACCATCGTGAAAGAAAATGGTCGTATTTTTTCGTAATTATTGAATTTCGTATAAATTATGAGGCAAGTTAGTTAATTTAGGTGGCAATTAGTTTAATTTTGTTCAGATAAAATGCACAAGTGAAAATTTTTTTAAAGAAATTAGTGTATCATGTATTTCCTCGCTGCCGCCAAATCTCACTAGATGATCTTAAGTAACGAAGCCACTGCTTTACTCAAGACCTTGACATGACTCTGTACATACTATACATCTATACATAGTGACTAATGACTGTTAATAAGAATGGCCTAAAGGTCTTAACTGGCTCCAGAAAGGGGCAAACTAACTAGTAAGTAATAATAATAAATAAAACATTAAAACGAACCATTTGGTAGATTTTTTTTTGCATTAAAAATAAATTAAACGATTTAAAGAAGGGTACACGGAAATATTAATTTTATATGACTACCTATTTTAGAGAAACGTAACAAATGCTATTTAAAGTATCATGATAGGATGACGAGTAATCCAGAAAGTATTACCACACTGTGTCTTTTTTTTTATTTGACGCTCTTGTTTTAGTCTTTCGTTTGCCAGGCTTTAATAAAATTTATTTATTTCCATAAGTATGGTGTTAAAATACGTGTACCAATCTGATGTAGAAAAAAACACTTTTACCCATATGAGAAAAAAACAAGCATTATCATAGTAATGGCATCATAAACTGTTGATCTGTGATATCGTGTCAACCCCCCCATAAACCACTGATACGCGAGACCCGCGTTAACTGCCCAGATACACGGCCTCATAAACCAAAGGTATTGTGTACTCGGCTTTAATTTTTGATTCATAGATAAAATACTGCATTTTCTTCGTGTAATATAGTTTCACTGGCATCACTTGCAGCTTCATACGTTCTTCCCTAATTCTTAGGAATTTACTAGATGTTTTTATTTACTTGTTCTTTTTTGTTTTTACTTGTTCTGCAACTGTTTTTACCAAAACAATCAAATTAAAGAAAGCTTTCTATCTTTTAAACTGAATCCACACAGTGAAGGGTATCAATTTATCCGTATGTTTTTTTTGTATGTTACGTGATTTCTCGGCCAATAAGGAACCGATTTTGATGTTTTTTTTTGAAAAGATTCAGAGAAGGGGCCAACATTAATTTCAATCTGATCCAACATTGATGTTTAAGTTATTTATACTTATAATAAATCTGTAGAACTGTGAATTCTGTACATTGAAAATATTAAAAAAATGTAGCTGTAGCGAAATTTGGCAGGAAGAAATTTCATGTTCTGAAGAAGGCAATATAATATTTTTTATCCTAACTCTAAAAGGATCCTCGTGGGAGGGGGGATAAAATTCAAGATGTGAATTAGACTATAATTCACTAACGCGTAGTCCGATTTGTTCATTTTTTTATTACTTTGTGGTAGGTATGTACTACACAAATTGTTTTAATTTTTTTTTCAAGTCACAGGTTTTATAGTTTAGAAAATACAGTTATATCAACATTCAGTATACGCTACAAATACGCTTCTATTTATTGCCAAGTGAACGACGTTCACCGGGTCGGCTAATACCTGATAATGTTGTCAACATAGATGAAAATTTATCATAATTACGTATACTTCAAAACCACTAGTGGGATGTTGATAAAATGTATGTCAGCCATCTCGGAGTCATTAAGTATCTTTCGAAAAACAAGTTTAATCGCGACACGGTGGTAGTGAAATAATTTTATTGGAGTCGGTCGTTGGTCGAGTGGCTAACGTACACGCTTAACTACAGCGACTAACCGCGAGGCTCGGGTTCGATTTCCGACGGGGACAGGCATTTGTGTGATGAACATTTAGATGTCAGCATTTCCTAGGTGTCTTTTTAAATTTACTCTGGTATCTATTTAAGTATTTCTATGTATCTTTTAGTATAGTGACTGACAGCCATAACACAAGCATATAATTTGCTTACTTTGAGGTTAGATTCAATTTGTGTGACTTGTCCAGGGTTTTTAGTTACTCTGCTCCTAAATTATTTTACTCCTTAGTCCTGACTGTATAACATTTTTGTATAATCGCCTCTTTCCTCTAGCGGTCCGGCGTCGGACTAGACTTCTTGAGATCCCTAGCCTGCCCAGGCTTGGGCTTCAAAAAAAAAAGAAATTGCGTATTTACAATTTTCTAGTAAAAATAATGTTGCCCGGGAACGCTTATGTGCCCGATTGACGATAGGTTTGCCACCTATCACATTGTGGGACTTAAGTGTCTTCGGCTAGTCGTGGTTTAGTGCCTCTGCCTACCTCTTCGGGGATATGGGGTTAAGGATACCATTTTTGCCGTTTAATAGCCTTAGTAGTATTGAGAAATAAAGGTAAACTTTTTTTATGATATTGAAAGGCAAACAAGCAGACGGACTTCCTGATGGTAAGAAATTCACGCCGCCTAGAGACACCAAAGTTGGTAATGGTGCATTGCCAAGCTGAGGCCGAGATGTTAAACCTCGAGCAACAGCAAAAGTAAGTTTACCAGGTAGCCTCCGAACCGGAATACGTCAACGGAAGCTGACATTATGGCGGCGGGAATAGGTAAGACGGTAACTACCAATCCGGGCGGGCCGCTGCGAAACTCTACCACTTAGTGAGATGTCACGGTGTTAGTGACGGTAAGCCTATGCTCGCCTTTTACTAGCTGCCTGGCAGGAAGGCTGATGGTCTATTCTACAAAGGAGCCCGGATCAAGACGGGGAAACTTAAAAAAATCGATTCTTTACAAAGAAAGAAGTTCAAAGACCTATGCTCAATAAATTTAGAGCCATTTTTAGTGTGAGAGAGTTGCATGAATGTTATCTAGCCGATATAACACAGGCTTTTATGAGTTTCGGTGTGGAAGTACCCTAAATAAATATTTTACAGCTCGGATGGTTAGATATTTGTGAGCTTCTTTATGTTTGCGCAGTTTATTGATAACACTTGTATTTATCTAAAAAGAGACAACGCGATAGTTTTTTTAGTATTTGCTTGTGGGTTTTTTAACACAAAAAACTATAACTTACTTTCTATATTAAATAACACTAACCTTCTCTTTTATCCTTTTAATTAAATATACTTTAGATTTTTCAATGTTTCATGGATAAGCAATTTCCTATAACTATTTTAATCCACTTGTATAGTATAATATACAAAAATGAATCCCCATTACGCGTGGTCAACGGGCACACCAATTTCGCTAACCCATTTTTTGTTGTGTTAGTTACTGTCAGGAGAAAGAAAAAAAAAATCTTGAATGACTTTCTTAATTTTTTTTCATAAAAACTTTCTGTATCTATCAATGTCAACCTCTACGAAGTTCACCAAATTGGATCTTAAAAATCACTTGTACCTACTGTTTTACATACCAATTATTATTATTTGTTTTATTTAAATAACCGTCTGTTTTTTTATATAAGAGGAGGCAAACGAGCAAGTGGGTCACCTGATGGAAAGTGATTACCGCCGGGGAATACCGCCCTCGGTCACTAGTTCGTTTTGTAATGAGCACTTCAACTTAAGGTTTATAAAGTAATCGATTTATCGAAAGTGAAACCTATAGGAAACAATATTAAGTACATTATTATAAAAGATACGAAACACCACGTATTTTTAATTTAAAATATGTTTATTTTGAAAGTTCAATAAAAAAACAAGAGTGACAATGGAAAAAAATAAATAGATTACAGAATATTTATTCAGTCTATATTTGGTTATGGTTGAACAGACAATCTCGCAATAAACACACAGACACTAAAACAATAGATTAAAAATGCTTTGATTGGTTACAAGAGCTCCTATGGTGAATGTAAATTGATTGTTATAATCGGCAGCTGAATATTATGTAAATACATTTTATTAATTCATACAAAACATTGGACAATGATTCTGATAAACACCGAACACGCGTGATGTTTTGGCCACCATTTCCGTTGTAAAACAAACAAGATGGCGCGGCGCGTGACAGTTTCCCCGCCTAAAGGATTACAATACTCGCACTTTACTTTTAGTGTCAATTAGTGGAGTTAATATACTTTTTTGAACTTATTATGTTTATTAAAGAAGGCTGCAGCGTTGTAATCGTCATGTGGTCTAACTAAATACTACTAATTATTACAGGCAGAACTACAGTCAATGTTAACTGTACCTAAGTCTTAATGGTTGGCATACTAGCCGATCCGACGAATACTGTACTGCTTGATATTAACAGCTACTAACAGTTTATATAGCAAGCATTATTTTTTTCATTGTCCCTGCATTTTTTTTGCAAAAACCTTCTCCTGCCTTAAACCAATACAACTAAAAATAATAAGCAAAACCGGCCCATCCGTTCAGACGTGATGCGATGATCATGCGTTCAGCATCAAATCAATCAAGATCATCAACCCCTTAGCATAACCATTTCAATTTATTTGATACTAGCTGTCCCGGCGAACATCGTTCCACCCGTTCAGTTTGTATGGGAAAAAGCAAAATGTTTTTTTCCTTTTTCTTATCTTTTAAACCTTCCCTGGACTTGAACAAATAATTCAAAACCAAAATTAGCGAAATCGGTTCAGCTGCTCTCGAGTTTTAGCGAGACTAACGAACAGCAATTGATTTTTATATAGGTATATAAGATTATGATTTTGCATTCCGCGCTAATTGCGACAACAAATGTTCCTTCTTACGACTTTATTTTCTTTAATTGCATTTTTTATATATATTTTCATACATGAAAAATATATTTGAATTTTGAAAAATGATAAAAAGGAACTTTTTATTGCATGGCTGATTGCATTATATTTTCATATATGAAAATATATATGAAAGATGAAAAAAAGAAACTGAAAGTCGAAAGAAAGATCATTTGTTGATGGTTGCTGCTACGGAACCCTTCATGGACGAGTCCGACTCGCACTTTATCCGCTTTTATTTTAAATAAAAGAACTAAATTGATTTTCCGTAATCATCCCTAAAATATTAGCTAATACCAGATATGAATATGAGAAATAACAAGAAGGGACTGAATTCTGAAAAAACATTTATTTTGTGATGATTGCTACTATAAGTATGAGTACGGAACCCTTCATGGGCGAGTCCGACTCGTACCTAACCCGCTTTTATTTTAAATAAAAGATTTAAATTGATTTTCCCTAATCATCCCTAAAATATTAGCTAACATTTATAAAGTTCCACAGTAAAACAACTCACATAATTTGTGTTATAAAATAAAGTGCATTATAAAGCTATTTTTATCGCTCAGATTATCCGGAATGGGGAAGTTTTATCGAGTTCCCCAACTTTTCGCGTTTACGATAATTACTTGTATTTTTATCGTTAATCAATTACTTTCAGAAGAAGGATTTTCACTACTTTGGATCCGTATCGTTCCTGTTACTTAACTTTAGCACCATTAACGTTGTGATTTTTTACGCAAAACTACAATTAATACGGGTATTTTTTTCTGGGATAAGACAATAAACAAGTAATAAAAAAAGTATCTTCACGCCCATATCCCTGAAGAAGTAGATAGAGGCACAACTAGACCACCCACGATTAGCCGGAGAAACTAAGTCCCACAATGTGATAGGTGGCAAGCCTATCGCCAACCGGGCACATATCCAATCCCAAGCAACATTTTTTTTATTAGAAAATTGGAAAAAAGAAATTTCCTTTTTGTTGCCCGACCGGGGATTCGAACCTCCCGGTACATCAAGCAGTAGAGTCCAACACCTGAACCGCTAGACCACAGAGGCGATAATAAACAAGTAATACTTGATAATAAGAGATACTTGGAGATAATTGTTACCCATAGGCAACATAATTACATTAGAGGTTTGATGATATGTGGTCCAGGAAATACGCTTATATATTTAGGATAAATAAATAAATTAATATCCCTGGACAAGTTACACAAATTGAATCTAACACGAAAGTAATAAAATTATATGCTTGTGTTGGGGGTGTTAGTCAACGATACTAATACATAGAAATACTAAAATATGTACCAGAATACATTTAATAAACATCCAGACCCGGAAATGCAGATATCTTAATGTTCATCACACAAATGCATTTTAAAAGGTCGGCAACGCATCTGTGATGCTCATGGTGTTGCATATATCCGTGGGCGGAGGTGATCACATCGGGTGACCCACTTGCTCGTTTGCCTCCTCTTCTATAAAAACAAGATGCCTGCTCCGTCTGTAGTCGAACCCGAGCCTCGCGGTTGGTCAGTGTAGTTAGGCGTGTACGCTACAACGAGGCGGTCAAAAGTAGAGTATATAATTATGTTGTAGTATACTATTATAGTGTTGTCTATGAACTACATGGACAGAAATAATTATATTAGAGGTTCGATGATCTGTAGCCGAGGTAATACGCCCATAAATTTAGGATGTTATTTATGATTACGCCATAATACAAATTGGATGTTAATTATTGTATTGTATGTAATACTCTGTCAACCATGAAGCTATAATACTACTAGAGTTTTCATTTCCAATAAAGACCTATTTCCACTTTTTGTTTTTTATGATATATGAAGGCAAACAATCAGACGGACTTCCTGATAGTAAGAAATACCGCCGCCTAGAGACACCAAAGGTGGTAATAATGCGTTGTCAACCTGAGACCGGGATATTGGGCTTCGAGATTAAGTATGTTTACCGACTTTCTTATCCTCCGAACCGGAACACGTCAACGGCAAATACTGACATTATGGCGCAAGGAATAGGTAAGGCGGTGGTACCAATCCTTGCGAGTCGCTTCGAAACTCTACCACCAAGTCAGATGTCACAGCGTTAGTGACGGCAAGCCTATACTCGCCTTTTAGCCCAGACCAACACAGGGAACACTACCAAATATTGCTGACACTCTCTTATGTACTACCTACCTACTGACTCTCTTTTTTTTTACTTTGACATCACAAGATTCTAAAAAAGAAATATCAGTACATAAGAGTGAGTGAGCTATACTTGGAAATGACATCAGAAGGGCCTTGCAGCTCGATTCTTGCCATATTGGAAATTGGAATCAAATGTCACTTTAGGTAATCTTTAACACAATATTGGCGAATTTTTAATATTTAGTTATGTAGTTTCGTTGATTTTTTTCTTAAAACTGCCCTGTAGTCGGGACGTCAGGCCTTGTGTGCAAATCTACTGGCTATTTTACCTCCACACTGGAAATTAACGGAATTATGATAGCGGCAAGAATAGGTAAAATGGTGTCCTACCCTAGCAGTTGCCTGTTCTACCACCCGTGGTCATGTTGGTAATGAATGACCTATAAGTTATAACCTATTCTCGCTTCTTACGACTTGCCTGGCAGGAAGGGATATGGTCTTTTATACCCAGTGGTTTCGGAACAATACGGGAAAAATTGCGGAAAGTAGAAAAAAGGGACAAATTGGTCTGTTATGCTATTTAAATCTATCTTATATAATCCTTGTGTGTGTTGGCCACTGAACTCCTCCTAGACGATGGAGCAATGTTAATGAATTTTTTTGGGTGTGTTCAAGGGAATTCGAGAATAGTTTCAATTTACAATTTGGTCTCCCGAAAAATGTTTTTTAATGATTTTTTTAATAATAAGTAGTTGTTGATTTTGGAATGTTTCACATCGGATCCGACAGACTGCGCTACTGTCGAAGCATTAATGTCAAGCAATACGAAGTTTGCTGGGTCAGCTAGTATGTATATTAAAATCAATGCCACTTTTCGTTGTTATTTTATAACTCAAGGACAGGCTCACCTATCCAAAACAAATGTTTAGGCTTTGTTTGGACTATTTAGTAGATGGTTTATGTGAAGTTTGGATAAAATCGGTCTAGCGGTTTTTCAGTTACTTATCACATTTTTTGTAACAAATAAATTCAAATAATGGCGGATCATATTATTATTAATACTCGTAGGTATTTTTCAATCAAATTCAAACATTTTTCAGATGACAGCACAATTCTCGCATCCTCACTGTCAGATTGAAACCAAAGAGTATATAAATACTACGTAATAAGAGGCGGGACTTCCATAGCTACATAGCAAACCCGCATTAAAATAAAGTTTACTTGAAAAAGTATAACCCGTATAATTTGAAAGTAAGTCTAAAGGCATTCAGATATAAGGCAACTAGTGTCATATGATTTGGGCGAATAAAAAAAACCTATTTTTTTATTTTTTGATATGAAATTTGCGGCAAAGTAATTGAAACTTTTTTTTGTTGGGTTATATCATTCATACGGTCATATACGTGTGCATATACGTAGCAAAGCACGTACCAGGCTGCTAGTAATATGTATAAGAGGAAGTTTTTTTCAACAATCAGGCTAACGTACGAAAAAAAAAACTGAATCGATCGTAGTGAGAATGCTTGCATATGTGAGCATTCTTTATTCCAAAAGGTTGCTATATCCGAAGCTCAAGGGGCTTAAACGTGGCAAGAGCTTATAGGTAAAGTATTGTGGAACCCGTATGTTCAAAGGCTGTTCATATTTTATGTTATAAAAATAAATTTTGTCTCAAACTCAAGAGAAGTGGCGGTTGAAGTAGAAACTACTAAGATTTGTTTATTTAATAATAAATTTAATACTTTAGTGCACACAAAAAGGAAAAATATAAAAAAACAGAAGACGCAAAAATGCAAGATAGAACTGTCTTCCAGCTAATTAAAAAAAATAAGCTGTGAAAAAATTTGAAAGGCATCTTGTACAAAAAAACGGTTATAGTTATAGTTAGAACAAAATGTAAATATAATAATTAAGTATGTAGAAGAAAGGTTTAATAAAACCAATTAACATTATTTAAAATGTCTTTGGATTTGGAACTTGTATAGTTTGTTATTGTGTCAACGAAAAGCAATGTTCCTTCATTTTTTTTTTGTCAAAAATAGGTAAAGAAGGGCTAAGATAATTAATTATCTTTCTATTCTTTACAAAATGTTGGTCGTGGCTACATCCTCGTATTAAAATTATTTAGCTCTCTCTCAAGAATCCGTTTCAATATCTTTTTCTTTCAATTTGAAAATCTCGCTAAAACTCCAAAATTCCTGAACCGATTTGGCTAATTTTGGTTTTAAATTATTTGTTCAAGTCTAGGGAAGGCTTAAAAGATTAGAAGAAGGGAAAAGATGCGAGTGAACTAGAAAAAACAACATTTTTTTTTCTAAATAAACATAACGGGTGGAACGGACATGACAGCTAGTCGGGGATAAAAAGTAACCTATGTGACTTTCAGCACCGTTCACGCACCAATTATAGTTTAACATCGCCCCGTTGTGACTTGAAAGAAGGACAAACACTTTTTCGTATTTATAAGGATTAATGTGGATAGCTTAGTTTCCTTAACCAATTTGGCGAAATAAAAGAGTTAAATGGAAGTAAAAAAAACTTTAAAGGTTTTTTTTAAATAGAAGTATACTAACGAAAAGATGCCTCTTTACTCTTACTTTAAGGACACGTAGTGATGTGATATGTGATAGTTTTGGAAATATGTCCACCCACCCAATAGAGTGGTAGCTAAAAGATCGTGACCGTTCCAGTGATGGATTACTTTAATAAAGCGTTACATGTGAGTAAACAAAAAGAGCAGTAAATAGCGGTGTCAATATTTCAAACAGTACCCTCTGTAATTTGCGTTCGGTCCCTGAACAATTTTTCAATGTTCGTCCAAAGTTAGTCTGTAACATTTTTACTTTTCAACCGACGAAAAAAGGAAGAGGTTCTCAATTCGACCAGTGTGTTTTTTTTGTATGTATGTTTGTTTGACCGCCGCGTTGGTCGAGTGGCTAGCGCACTCGCCTAACTGCATCGACGAACCGCAAGGCTTGGGTTCGATTCCCAACGGGGCAGGCATTTGTGTGATGAACATTTAGATGTCTGCATTTCCGGGTCTGGGTGTTTATTAAATTTATTCTGGTATCTATTTAAGTATTTCTATGTAATAGTATCGTTGACTAACACCCATAACACAAGCATATAATTTGCTTACTTTGGGGTTAGATTCAATTTGTGTAATCTGTTCAGGGATATTTTTTTATTATTATTTTATTTATTATGTTACTCGATTATTCCGGTATTATATACATATGTTCCAAATTTGAAGTCGGTTTTTTGCAGTTTTACTGCGTTTAAATTATTATGTAATGTATTTATTTTTTAAGCAAGACAAGATTGCAATTGATTTTTTTTTAATGTTCAAAGATGCGTACTAAATGAAATTGTTAGTTGAAAATACAATACAATAACTCTTCATTGTGCACTAAATACAAAGAAATTACAAATATATCAAATAAAACTTAAGTTATAAGATACACAAAGGCGGCCTTATCGCCAAGTCAGCGATCTCTTCCAGGCCTCACGTCTTTTCATTTACTTATGATTGTAAGAGTTAAAAATGTACTTTTCAGTCACATGTTAAAATGGGTAAACTTATTAAGGCTTTCTATTATTTTAAATTCTATTCTTATCTATTTATTTAAGCAAAGTATTTATTTTGCTTTACAGAAATTTTAAAAATACTAATCCTCAAGCATAACCACAAAGAAACACCTGAAGTTGGGTTGCAAAATAAATTTTAACGTTCACGTAAAATTTTTAGTTTTAATCATTTGCATAATTTTAATTGTTAACTGGCGCTCCACAGCGTTGGACTTGCCTGCATGAGGTCCCGAGTTCAATTTTGAAAAAAATTACCAAAACCAAACCAAATACATAACCATTTGGTAAAACCAAATTTTGAAAATTTGGTTTTACCAATTTTCTAATAAAAAAAAGGTTGCTCGGGATTGGATATGTGCCCGGTTGGCGATAGGCTTGCCACCTATCACATTGCGAGACTTAGCGTCTTCGGCTGATCGTGGGTGGTTGTGCCACTGCCTATCCCTTCGGGAATACGGACATGAAGATACTAATAGAATGTCGCACAAATTACAAATCTAAGTTAACATTTTGTGTAGATCAATATTAAGCTCTTCATAAGGTACTATCAATACCGTCTTTACCATACGGGCACACGGGGCCAGTGCCCAGGGCCCCTATATTCAGAGGGCCCCGAAGGATCGACCATTTCAGTCACATTTAACCTCAATATATTTTGGATGCACAGCGTAGGCACGACTAAGTAATTTGTCAATAATATTAGTGTAGAAAGTGACATTCTTCAGAAAATTAAGTTTGAGGATTTAATAGAAAATTTTGCTGAACGGAAATCCCGAAAGAAACTATAAACCCCAATTTTTTGTGTGCCCAAGGGCCCCAGCATAATCTAAGACGGCCCTGGGTACTATCGATACCTTTTTAAAACCAGGGCAAACCTGTGAAAAGGAACGCGAACTGTAAATTACTTAAAGTTCGAGGCGCGACTTAATGACTTCGGCGTCGGAGTCGGGAGCGGAAATCTGGTTGGAAATAGTTCGGAATACCTCACTTCCGCATCCGTTAGATTGATGTGGTGTTTATTGGCTACATTGTTTATAACATGCTACTTGTGGATTTCTTAGTGATAGCACAGAATAAATTATAATACTGATAATATTTCACTTTACCCCCGTCTTGGTTTGTCCCCCGTATTGGTCCAGGCTGCTTTGCAGAATAGACCATCTGCCTTCCTGTAAGGCAGCTCGTAAAAGGCGAGCATAGGCTTACCGTCACTAACACCGTGACATCTGCTCACCCAGATTGGTACCACCGCCTTACCTATTCCTGTCGCCATAACGTCATGTTGTGTTCCGGTTTGGAGGGTAGGTAAGGTAGGCGATAAACTTACTTTTGCTCGAGCCTAAAATCCTGGCCTCAGGTTGGCAACGCACGATTACCACCTTTGGTGTCTCTAGGCGGCGTGAATTTCTTACCATCAGGAAATCCGTCTGCTTGTTTGCCTTCTAATATCATAAAAAAAAAGTTTGGGAAATACTGAGGTGTTTATTGTTAAAACGTTTGCTACCAACATACCATACTCTCTTTTTCAAACACATAATCAAAGTAATACACCTTCTAAGGAATCTTGACCACTTCCAAAAGTTTTATCGCTACCCTGTAGTCAGGGTGCTAAATCTATAGTACAAGTACATTGCCTAACCTATCCTCCAGGCTAGAACATGACTCTGTCATTGTGACGGCAGTACCTAATAATATACCTAATAAGGCTGCCTAAAGTGGTACATCCAATCATTACTTCAAAAATCGGTAAGAGACGTGAGTAATATACATGTAAAATAATAAATAAATATCTCTGGACAAGCTACACAAATTGAATCTAACCACAAAGTAAGCAAATTATATGCTTGTGTTATGAGTGTTAGTTAACGATACTAATACATAGAAATACTTAAACAGATATCAGAATAAACTTAAACACTCAAACCCGGAAATGCAGATATCTAAATGTTCATCACACAAATGCCTGCTTCCGTCGGCAATCGAACCCGAGCCTCACGGCTGGTCGGTGTAGTTAGGCGTATACGCTAGCCACTCGACCAACGAGTGGTTCAACATTTTTAAACATTGTTAAGCCAATATGTGCTATCAACACAAGCCAACCTAAAAAAAGATAGCTAGATGTCGTGGAGTTACAGCCAATGGACTCACTATTGGTGATGCTGAAGGCTTCGCGAAAGAAGAAGTAAGAGTATGTTAAAAGATACTTAACATTAAACGCTAGGAACAATCAGAAGGAATGCTAGAAATTGGAATGTTGATAATGCAATTCTTGATTATTTTTAAACGAGATTTCATCGTGTACAAGACAGTCAACAAACGAAAAGGTCAGCAGATACAAGGGACAATCATCGCCTTTTGATATTAATAAAAAGAAGAAATAACCCCAAAGGGGTTTAGAGTGAATAAGCTATAACCTTCAATAGTAATATAACTACTAAGTTCGCAACCCTCCTTTGCTGAAATAAGTATCTTCACGTCCATATCCCCAAAAAGATTGGCAAAGGCACAACCAGGGCACCCACGAATAGCCGAAGACACTGAGTCCCACAATGTGATAGGTGGCAAGCCTATCACCAACCAGGCACATATCCAATTCTGAGCAACATTTTTTATTAAAAAATTGAAAAACCAAACTTTCTTTTACTGAATGAATCTGGGACCTCATGAAGTCAAGTTCAATACCTGGACCGCTAGACCACAAACGCGTGGCTAAAATAAAATTGTATGTCATCACATCAAAAGTGTCAAAAGCGTCTATTTCTATACATTTTAAAACTGTATTCTTTCCAATTCTAAACTAAGTCATAACTTTCTTAAATTTACAAGCCCAGCGCTGTCATTAGCGAAAATATACAAATATTTAACGTGAACTTTTCCCCGCAACTGGTAATTCTATAAGTAAAATCCCATCTCGTTCTCATTAGGCAGTCATTAGCCGCGGCAAGTGAAATGGAAAAATATCTGAGATGTCCTCCGGAATCTTGCGACCCTTGTTTGTGTATTACAGTTTACATCTCGGAATACCTTTGACTTCGAATTTAATGGAGATTTTTGTAGACTTTGGTGTTGCCGTCAAATAATGTTTGCACGATTTGTAATACAAACATTCGTAGTCCATTTTAGAAAAGTAGACAAAATAACATTTGTTCAGAAAAACGAAGCGAGAATATAAAATGAGAACAAGTTCAAAATCCGTATTCTTTCTTTCTTGATGTTTTGGCCTTCACGTTAGTATTTTGCCATTCGTCAAGTAGAAATTTGCATCAAAGTTTATATCAATTTTGATAAATTATAATTAGTCATCAGTCTTAAGTCGTCAGTAAGTCATGTCAGGCTCTTGGGTAAAGCGGCGGCCTCATTACACAAGCTCATGTAAGGAGATTTGGCGCAACGAGGAAATACACGATACGCTAATTTCTTCATGATTATTTCATTTGTGCACTTTCACTGAACAAAATTGTACAAAATGCCACCAAAATTGACTAATTTCACTCAATATCAACACGAAATTTAATAATTATGAAAAAACTTCGACCATCTTTTCTCACGATGGCGCCAAAAACTGAATCCGTATTCTTATAAGCTAATATTGAAATGGCGTTCGGAAACAAAAATTATCTTACACTTTATATACTTATTCTCTGGTCCTTGTGAAACTCCATTTGTAATTTTCAACTTTAGAATACAATAACACTGTTTCTCTTACTACAAATATACCTGCTATTATTTATAGTACTTTTTATCCTCGAAACAAAATAACATTTGTTAGGAAAAACGAAGGGAGAATATATAAAAGAGAACAAGTTCAAAATCCGTGTATTTATAAACGAATGTTGAAATGACGTTCGGAAACCAAATTTATATTACACTTTATACACACATTTTTTGCTCCTGGTGAATTTCCATTTGTAATTATTAACTTAAGAATACATAACTTTGTTCCTCTTACTATAAATATATCTACTATTATTTTTAGGATTTTTTACCTCGTAAGTAAAAGGCCGAATATAGGATCACGTTGTTATCTGTCTGTCTGTAAAGAAACTAAAGAACGCGTAGAGAGAAGCTGAAATTTATTATGTACTCAGGTCTACTGTCTCTTGGAGCTGTGAAAAAATTTAACTTTTAAGCCATCGCAATCAAAAGATACAGCCGTTTATCTAAAATGTAAAATTCAAATGATAGAGGGTACTTCCCTTGAATTCAGAATCTTGAATTTAGTACTTAGCAACGTCTTATAGCACAGACAAAAGAAAAAATGTGACAACCGGATTTTTCAAGTAACATAATATAATAAAATGTGATAGGTGAACTTTTACTTATATACCTACAGGTTCGAACCCTTGGTAAACGAGTCCGTTTCGCACTTCGCCAGTTTTTTTATAATTTCACTGGAATGTAGTTTTGAATAGTGTTGCCCTAATTACGCAACAGGGTTACGCACTTTATTTCCTTTATTATTTAAAATAGGTCAACGTGTTTGTAATAGAATTAACTGTAGAATGAATCCTCGTATTCCTACTCTAGAAATGTCTATGTTTTTAACACACAATAGTGTTGAGGTCTTACAATAAAACAAATCTTGCTTATATCTTTAAATATATTTACTGATTCAAAATTGTACGAAGACTGTGGACCAACTGCCATAACGAAACTATTTATAAAGTTTTTTAGTCGACATCAATACTTCTTTTACCGGTCAACATGACACTCAAGCGGATATTCGGATAATTAAATAACAATATCAGTACCGGCAATTACTTTATGACAAAAACAAACAGTTTAAATAATAGCTAAAATAAATACTTGATTAATAAATACAATCTGATGTAAATATTATTATATAATTATTATTATATATATTGTATAATTTAGTATAATAAGTAACACACTCGATACATTCATTGTTGCCAACAATAGAAAAATAAGAATGTTCTATAATTGACATGACTACTTACTATGTTGAAATTGATCATAACTCCGAAACGAATAGACAGATTTCGTTGCGGATTTTTGTTAGCAATGGTGATGTGACGAAATGCTTATTAAATGACAACATTTTCAAATACAACAATGGCTACATTATAAATAATATTTCCCGAAGTAATTGACTTTTTAATTTCATGATATTACTTACTAGCGGCCCGCCCTGGCTTCGCACGGTCATGAAATACATAAACCTTCCCCTTCAATCACTTTATCTATTAAAAAACCGCATCAAAATCCTTTTCGTATTTTTAAAGATTTAAGCAAACAAAGGGACTTAGGAAAAGAGGAAGCGACTTTGTTTTATACTAATACTAGCCGACCTGCGCGAACTTTGTTTCGCCCGTTCAGTTTGAATAGGGAAAATTAAAAATGTTGTTTTTCCCAGTTTCCTCATAATCGAACAGGATAACATGTATCATATTATGTCCTTCTCCTGGTTCTAAGCTACCTCCCCACCAATTTGCAGCCTAATCGGTTCAGCCGTTCTTGAGTTATAAATAGTGTAACTAACACCACTTTCTTTTATATATATAGATAATGATATGACACAGGTAATTATTGAAACAGAAGTCGACTTTTTGCAGTTTTTAAATTAGGAGTGGAAACTTCTAAATTTAGG
>NJDD01003517.1:123743-160519 GCA_002245505.1 Calephelis nemesis
TTAAATTGGTAACGGTTCTATTGGTTTTTAACCGAGTTTAAAAAAAGGAGGTTCTCAATTCGATTTCTCTCTCCGATTTCTCCGAGGTTTCTAAACCGATTTACATAACTCTTTTTTTTTGTTTGACGCGGAATAGCTTCGAATTGGTCCCATAAAAAAATATTTAGGTAGGTCTATTAGTTTTTATATTATGAGCATTTTTTATGTACTTTCACCTATCCCGATGTTTTTTATTAAATTAAATCGTATCAAGAATAAACAAAAAAGTATTAAATAAAAATAACTACGTTAATAAAAACCGACTTTAAAACTATAAGGTAAAAAATAATACAGATTTAATATTGATTATAATATACCACCTGTTATTTAAATGCCATTTACTAATAGGTTTGAAGTCGATGCCAAGTCTTAAACTAATTATAATATTATAAGTATTAAATTGGCTTGACACCAACTTCAAACCTATATGTAAATTTCACATATAAATAATAGGTAGTATATAATTAATATTATGTCTTTATTATTTTTTTGCTTTTTAGTTTTGAAGACGGTTTTTATTAACGTAGTTATTTTGTTTACAAACACATCCCTCGCTACGCCTCCTGCCACATCTCTAATGCAGTGGTCGGCAACCCGCGGCCCGCCGACATCTTACTCGCGGCCTGTGCATGTCTTGAAGTTATAAGTATCAAAATAAATTCATGAACTTTCCGCGTTTGACCATATACTATACGGCGTTTAGTGTAGATTCGTTCTTAAGAACGCGCTTCACTCCGCCCATTTTCATTTTTTCTGTGGGACATGGCCAATTATACGTTACGGTATATTTGACTTCTAGGGTAAATATTACAATTATTGTGGTCCACTTTTAGATTATTTTGCCGCCAAAAGGTTGCAGAACGCTGCTCTAGTGGAATCGAAGCCTGACGTTGAAGTTGGATCAAATTTCAAACGGTGCGCAAATATGATTGAAATCGGTTAACTATAGGAGTCCATCTCTGATGAACAACGTGACGATCCAAGTTAAAGTACATTAGATACGAGCATATTGCGAAAGTTAGTTAGAATTGAACCATTGAAGTGCAGTTTAGTTCGTATTGGAATAGTTCCGCTTGACTTACAGTCAAAGACAGCTTACCACAAAGGCTAAAACTAATATTTAACCTTGAGAGAAACAAAAGTTATGGCCATAATAAATGTGAATTTCATCAGAACTATGAACTAGTTTAGTAGGTTCTCAGAACTGTGTATCTATAGGACATAACTACCCCCGTTAACGGGCAAAGAAAATAATTAATAATTTCGTCACAGGATTTAAACTGTCGGTTGCTCAAATGGTTAGAATTTTCATCGGCTTGGGACAAAATGGTACAAGTTTAAATTCTGTCTGGGACGTAATTTTTTTGTTCTTTAAAATTCTTAGAAATGTACTGCATCCTGTGCTGAAATAAAATTAACCTTGATATTTGTAAGGATTCCATTTGTTTAAAACTCTACTCTAGTTTTCAAACACTTTTTAAACCATATTTCTCGTAATATTAACATTCTTAGGCTAATATAACATTAGGTTATATTTTCGACGCCTATATTTTATATATTGTGTAAAGCAACTACTCTGTTGTGTTATGAATTTGATAATTTGTCCTTCATTTAAAAAAACGTTATTCTAAAGTGGTCCTTAATTACCAATTCATTATTTGATGATGGAATCGCAGAGTAGCCGATGGCAATTGTATGTATATGTATATGTATTGTATTTCCCCGTGTTGGTCCGGGCTCCTTTGTAGAATAGACCATCTGCTTTCCTGCTAGGCAGCTCGTAAAAGGCGAGCATAGGCTCACCGTCATTAACACCGTGACATCTGACTCACCCGGATTGGTACCACCGCCTTACATATTCCTGCCGCCATAACGTCATGACGTTCCGGTTTGGAGGGTAAGGTAGGCGGTAAACTTACTATTCCTCGAGGCCTAACATCCCGGCCTCAGGTTGGCAACGCATCATTACCACCTTTGGTGTCTCTAGGCGGCGTGAATTTCTTACCATCAGGAAATCCGTCTACTTGTTTACCTTCCAATATCATAAAAAAACCTTTGACATCACCTGAAAGGATTTTTCTTGTTTTGAGAATTCTGCATTCAATCCGTTTTATAAATCTAGTTAAGCTTTTATTTTCCTTTTCATTTGCAAAGCTTACAAAAAGATTTTTCTAAGCATACAAATTGTCTCTTTCAATGAAAAATATGATTATCATTTTTAAAGTTATATTTATTATATGATTAAATTTGCAGATGCACTTGAGTATTTTCTAGTTCTTTAATTTCTTTTATCCAAAGAGTTTCGCTTTAAAGATTATGACTTTTTAGATAAAAATACCTTGAGAGATATTATGTTTGAAAGCTGCATATAAACTAGTGTACAATTATGTAACCTACAAAACAACTATGTTACCTACAAAAGAGTTACTGATACAAAATTGGCAGGTTGCCTATTATGTGCAATACATAATAAAAAGCAGTAAAACTACAAAAACGTAAAACGTCGCGATTTGATAATGCATACGTTTTTACTTATCTTGAATTAAGCACTATTAAGTATAACTCAAAAACCACTCGGATCAAGATATCATCAAGATACAGTCATAATATGTACAGGAATAGGTAAGGCAGTGTATCCCTGCTCGGTAACTTACTGCACAACACTCTACCACCAGTAATCTTGTTAGTGACCTGCCTGGACCAATACAGGTGGGACTTTTTCTTTCGATCTCGACAAAACTCATAATTAAAATTAAAGTCTGTTCTTGGAGTTTTAGCACCATCGAGAGAAAAGTTGGTCAATTTTGGTGGCATTTTGTATAATTTTGTTCAGTGAAAATGCACAAATGAAATGTCATGAAGAAATTAGCGTATCATGTATTTCCTCGTTGCCGCAAAATCTAACTATATGAGCTTGAGTAATGAGGCCGTCGCTTTAACCAAGACGACTTATGACTAATTATAATTGAATCCCGATTTTGGTAAATTTTATGCAAATTGATGCTAATTTCTACTTGACTAATGGCAAAATGCTAACGCGAATGCCAAAACCTAAAGAAAATAAAAGTTTGTTCTATATTGGTAAAAATTGGTATTCGTTTTTTAAATTTTTAAGAATTGTTACTTAATTGCTTTTGAATCAAGAGTAAAGTATGCTTTTAACCTAATGTAGAGCATAACGTTCCATCAGGGAAATTGTATGTCATTATGTTAATCTATTACATACAATAAGGTAAAAACTCAGGCACTTTCAAAATATGAAAATATGTTTTAAAACAACGCATTACCGGTAAACCTCTCCTAGCTAAAAGGTCGGGTAAGTTGTTTTGTTTCAGGCAGAGGTCGCTCAACGTAACCCCACTCGAAGCTCGTGACTCGGAGACAATGGAGAAGGGAACAAAAGCTGGTACACTTACCCGACTTTCGGTTAATTCTAACTCTACCTATATATCTCAAATACCCGCGGTTTTCGATGAGCGATCCATTTTTGACTCGAATTGAATGAATGAACACTTTATTCTGAATAATCGAAATGACAAAAAAAGGAATTGTAAACAAGCATTTATTTACAATTCAGCAACCCCGTGTTGAGTGTGCCGTGTTGGTCCGGGCTCCTTTGCGGAATACACCATCTGCCTTCCTGCCAGGCAGCTCGTAAAAGGCGAGCATAGGCTTACCATCACTAACACCGTGACATCTGACTAGGTGGTAGAGTCTCGCAGCGACTCACCCGGATTGGTAACACCGCCTGACGTATTCCCTATGACGTTTTCCGGTTTGGAAAGTTGACCGGCTAAACTTTCTTTTGCTCGAGGCCTAAGATCCCGGTCTCAGGTTGGCAACGCACCATTACCACCTTTGGTGTCTCTTGCCATCCAATTTCATAAAAAAACACATTATTTTAGGACCTTGTCCGGGTTAAATTTAAGAACGAGTTAAACTATCAGAAATAAATTGATTAAACCCTAGTTAGAAACTAACACAAAGATAAATTGTTAACCCAGAAACGTGCAAATAGTCCTTACTAAAATAAAAATATCATGACGGTTCAAAATGTCGAATCATTTCTTATAAGCGCGAAACATATTCACTCGTTTGGTCTAATTTATGACAAAACATTACGCTTTGTAATGTAACTTTAAAATTAAATAGTTTAGGTTGGGTACTTAAAAAGGTTATTTTTTATCTATATTATTTTATAGGTTAGGAGGAGGAGGAACGCAGGAGAGTTTAATACTTTCAAAAAAAAGTATCTTCACACCCATATCCCCGAAAAGGTAGGCAGAGGCACAACCAGGGCACCCATGACCAGCCGAAGACACTAAGTCCCACAATGTAATAGGTGGCAAGCCTATCTCCAACCGGGCACATTTCCAATCCCGAGCACCATTTTTTTATTAGAAAATTGGGAAAAACCCAATTCTCTTTTTGTTGCCCGACCCGGGATTAGAACCAGGGACTTCTTGCGGTCAAGTCTAACAACTTAACCGCCAGACTACAGAGGCGAGACTTTTAATATGTCATCAAAGACGAGACAACCATAGAAATAGGAATATACTTAGAGGTCAATGCGGACAATGGATAGTAGTACGAGTATAGTTAAAACAGGATTTTAAAAAACAACAACAGCAAGAAATTGAACAAATTAAAAGTAGTAAGACTACAAAAAATCGTCTTCGATTTCAATAATTATATCATCGATTTCAATAGCAACAGTTTCTTCCATTGTCCTGGAATTTCACTATAAGATATAGACTTGAAAGCAATGGAACTATCTTGGAAATACGTTGTTTTAAAATTTAAAAAAATCGGCTCAGAAAAGACACAGAAATTTACGAATATATACGTAAAGTAGTAGTCGAGTATCAAAACTCTTACATTTTCGAAGTCGCATATAAATGGCTTTTTTAAAGTTTCAGTGTTTTGCATTGTTGACACTATTTATTATAAAATTAAAAGAGAATGAACAAATTGAAGCCATAGAAAATGTTATAAGCACCTCTGCAAGATTAGAATTACGCGCCTCCGCTCAATTACACTCTAAGAAGACACATTTTACATACATATGTATCTTCACGCCAAGTCCCTTGCAGTTTAAGTTATTTCCCGTCACTTTGTCACCTTACCCATTGTAAAGTGTATGTGTGCAATTATTTTATTACTAGCTGTTTCCCGCAGCGTTTCCCCACGCGGGCAGTGTTAATGGTCCCACAGAACTATTTTTCCGAGATGAAAACTATCCTTTGTGTTAATCCAAATTACCCTCTATGTGTGTGCAAAATTTCATGAAAATCGGTTCAGCAGTTTTTGCGTGAAGGAGTAACAAACAAACAGAAGAACTTTCGCATTGATAATATTAATAGGATAGGATTATGCTAATAACACTTGAGTGAAAATCATTTTTTTATAAATTATAAGTTAAACGTACCTACCTGTGGCATTATAGCATAATCGAGATAGTTCTTACCTAAATTACATGTAGGTTTCGTCGGGGTTATTACAAGTTTTTTTACTTTAAGTGTGATTTCATTTTATCTTTTTATTCTATGATGAATAATTAATAGGCTACGACATTCGTCTTTTCTTTATTTCTTTGAAAATAATGACTTCATAAAGCTATTTCCCAGCCTTGAAACATACGATATCGACTACAAAAATCGATATCTCTTGAATTATGAATAGATACTGAATCGAATTAAGTATTTTAAATTACAGAGTATCAGTACAATAAGTACGACAGCACATCCATCAAGTACGACAGCACATAATATGTTAAAATCACTATCGGCTTATTCGAATTATCTCTATAGAAAGTAAAATAATTGAAAGTGAATATAACCAAAATAAAACATGATGTTGAGGTATGACTTATAATCGACAAAATCATTAAATAAACATATAGATTTATGAAAACAAAATAAACATACAAATGTTACGTTTACCATATGGTCTAGCGGTCCAAGTGTTGGTCTTGACTTCAAGAGGTTCCGGGTTCGAATCCCGGGTTGGGTAATTAAAAGAAAATGTGGTATTTCCAATTTCCTGATAAAAAAAAATGTTGCTCGGGATTGTATATGCGCCGGTTGGCAACAGGCTTGCCACCTATCACATTGTAGGACTTAGTGTCTTCGGCTAGTCGTGGGTGCCCTGGTTGTGCCTCTGCCAGCCCCTTCGGGGTACGTACGTATGTAATTATTTTAATTAGAAAAATTGAAAATATATATTTTCTGTTTTTTATATTTCCCGACCCGGATCGAACCCAGGACCTCAAGAAGTTAACGCCGGACTGCTAGACCATGGAAGCAAATTTAAATTTCACGACCACAAATTTAAACGCCACTTTTTTATTAGTTTTAACCCGTAACTCTCTGTGTTGGGTTTTGGCGCCATCGAGAGAAAAGGTGGTCGAAGTTTTCATAATTATTGAATTTCGTGTTTATATTGAACGAAATTAGACATTATTTGGTGGCATTTTGTACAATTTTGTTCAGCGAAAGTGCGCAAATGAAATAATGTACGAGTATATCTTCGTTGCAGCCAAATCTCACTATATAAGCTTGAGTTATGAGGCCACCGCTTTACCTAACTAGTCTTAATTGAATCCCGATTTTGGTAAATTTGATGCAAATTAATGAAAATTTGTAATTGACTAATGGCAAAATGCTAACGCAAATGCCAAAACCTTATAACAGAAAAAAATGCTCACTCTAATAACTAATCAGACTTATTATTTATTTGTATTTACTCTCTCTCTCTCTCTCTTACATTTTAATTGAATGTTTAAAACATCTATAGAAATAACAATATATGAACTACAGTATATTGTATAAGTTATACTCAAGAATTCAAGATATCGAAACCTCTTTTCTATCGACGTCATCTAGTTGCAATTGCAAAAATATTATCCATTTATCCTTCAATCAGGTGGGATAGAAACAGCTTTTGTATCCAATATTTATTTAACTAAAACTAAAGCCAGTCTCAATAATAATTATTACATTGTACTCTTGGTGTTTAAGAGTTAAAAGGAAAATTGTTTAATGTTTGTAAGTTTGTTCGTGTAAGCCATCTTCAAAAAGAGGTGGTAATATGTTTGACTCCTGTTTTATCTTTATACTTAAATTGATTTCCTTTTCTATTTCAAAAGGCTTACTGCGAGGTGTTCTCTCTGCCACCAAATCTAGATCTGATGATGGATTCTCAGGGAAACCGAGGAAAATACTCAATTTTGTGTACTTAGTTTTTTTTATTATAATGGAAGGAAAACAAGCCAACGGGTTTCTTGATGGTAAGAAATTTACGCCGCCTAGACACACCAAAGTTAGTAATGTTGCGTTGCCAACCTGAGGCCGGATGTTAGGCCTCGAGCAAAAATAAGTTTACCGGCTACCTTATTCTTCGAACCGGAACACGTCACCGGCAAGCATTGGACGTTATGGCGGCAGGAATATGTAAGGCGATGGTACCAATCCGGGCGAGTCGCTGCTCTCTCTACCACCTAGTAGGACGTCACTGTGTTAAGCCTATGATCGCCTTTTACAAGCTGCGTAGCAGAAAAGCAGGTTTTCTATTATACGAAGGAGCCCGGACCAACACGGGGAAACGTTGTTGAAAAGTTGACGCACTTATTAAAATTGAACTTGTTTTTTAGTTACCTTGCGCTTCAGTTATTGTAATTCGTCTTTGTTTAGGTTCTTAATAATTATATTAACCATCGACTAAGTGATGCGTGAACATAAGTTTCTCTTAACTGAGCATAAGTTTTCTTAGCACTAGCACTGTGACATACATAACATAAGCGAGCTTTGCAAATACTGGGTGTATTCGAGCCTTGCAAATTCCAGTGATTATCTATTGTTAATCGCTTTAACAGTGATTGATATTCATTCGTCAACTCCATTAATCATTTATCATTTAATCATTTTTAAATCATTTAATCAAATCCTAGCCACAGATAGATAACATATAATTCCCTTAAGTGATATCCAATGGTGGCGGTTTTTTTATAATCTAGAAATTAGATTGTATTATGTGATTTTTATTAGGTAGCTTACAAGAAAGCTTCTCTCTTGTGACGGTAAGAAATATTCACCAGCTATAGACACTAAAGTTGTTATTATGGAATCGCCTCTATGGTATAGCGGTTCAGCAACAGACTTGACTTTTTGAGCTACCCGGTTCGAACCCGAGGTCCGGCAACAAAAAAATAGAAAATACGTTTTTCAATTTACTAATAAAAAAACCGTTGCCTGGAAATGGATGTGTGCCTGATTGGCGATAAACTTGCCATCTATCTACCTATCACATTGTGGGACTTAGTATCTTCGGTTGGTCATGGGTGTTCTAGTTGTACCTCTGCCTACTTCTTTGGGGATATGGGCGCGAAGACACTAGTTGTTATTGATATGTTCCTGTCCTATGGCCAACATAGGCTACGTGTGCAAGTCTACTGACCACTCTACCCTCCACAATAATAGTGAAACTGTTTATCGATGGTACAAATCCTGGCGTGAAGCTACCCATCACTCTACCAGAGCTATGGTGGACTACGCTAGTGAAATCATCACAAAAAGCAATGATGCAATAGAGCCTCGTCTAATCTCCCTAAAATTCGGCAAAAGGGTTCTAAGGTCCATAGGAAGCGGTGGTTTTGTATATGGTATAATAACCTAGAAACCTAAATTACTAGATCACTGGCGATGTGGTTGCCACATCCTATTCCACGTCATCACTCGATTAAAACTTCTAATAATGAGTAAAAGGTAATTGACATGATTAAAATTTGATATTGTGTCTCCCCTTTTGAAGCCAGCATGGTATTTCAATCAAAATCAAATTACCCATTATTACTGTCTCCAGTAATAATGCGAGGAATTCATCCGGATTCAGATATAATTATTATTCACCATTTTTATTACAGTGCAGCTACCCTTTCTATAACTGGAATAGGATTTAATGCTGTTTTTAATAGATGCAGCTTTTGTAAATGTTTGCCTAAGAATTTGTTTGCTTCACATGCCACATATGATATGATATATTAATGATAAAAACAATAATTATCATAATTTTTGTCTAAGGTAGTAGTTGATGATTAAAATATAAGGTACTAAAACGGACCCGTACAGCTTTATTGATGAAGATAGACTAAGGTAGGAGTAAAGTTAATTTGATATTATAGTCTGTATCCTATTGTTATAAAGACTACATTACTAGGTTGAACCTTAGTGTAATTCAGTCCGAAGGTAGAATTTTAACTAAGCACATTTTATCAAAACTGGTCTTTACAGTCCACTATCAGTAGTAATAAAAATAATCATTTTATTAAAACAACTAAGGTATTAAATTGATGCACCCTAAACAAAGTCAAAACAAACAATTATTATTTTAACTCTGGTCTGACAGCAGTGGATATTACCAACTCATTAAGTCGCTGTTATCGATTCCAAATGTCAGCCAATATGATTTTTTCATATGTGGTGAATTTTAGGATGAAAAATCTTTTTTTTGTCAAAAAGTCGCTAATTTCAGTGAAAATAGCTAAATTGGCAACACTGTACTTCGATGAGTTAACAATATTTAAAAAGCAAAGCTGTGCTTAAAAATAACTCATATATCATACTCATACACCAATAGTAGTTTGCTTAAATGACGTATGGATATTAGTCGGTTTAGTTTATGAAATTAAAGTAAGTTTAGTTAAAATTGTACGTGTAAAGAAACATACAATTTTTAAATTATTTTAAACCTATTAAGATAAGCACTGCTTAAATGCCTTTATAGGGTTTGGCTGCCATTGATTGAACATAAAAGCATTTCATATGAAAGTTGACTGTAAGATTGGCAACGACCTTTCTATATCTATATACGACTTTGATTCAATTACTGCTTCACAGTTTGGCGAAAATTGTGTAATTTAGATGTAAGTTTTTCGGAAGAAAATAATCTAAGGAAAAAAAACCAAATCCGTTAACTTATCCTTTCAATTTCATAAAAGTTTAACATCATATTTAAACGCCTCGCAGCGTTTTTTTATTAAATTAATTTTAACGGCAGATGGTTATAATTAACATTTTTAATTACTTTGCTACTGAGCGTCTTCTACAGTCGTCGCCAACTGTTCGACAACATGTTTCATGTTTCTGGATTTATCTATGGGCTTATTATTTAAAATAATCTATACATATAATGAATCTGTAGAAGGGTCAATTCTGTACATTGAAAATATTAAAAAAAAAATAACACCCCCTGTGTTACTGGATCGATACCAAACCCAAATATGTGATTAAAAAAGATTTGTCTGTCTGTATGTTCAGCCATCACGTGAAAACTAACGGTTCGATTTCGATGAAACTTGGTATAATTATAGCTTATTATCATGGGCATAAAATGGGATACTTTTTATCCTGGAAAAATACGTAGAAAAAATAAATCTTAATTTTTCAGTTTTATCACGCGAAGACCGACATCCGCGGACGGAGCCACGGGCGGAAACTAGTATTACATATAACTCTTCCAAATCTGTTTTTTCATGACGTCATCAGACATACGGCGGTCCTTATGATATGAGACAACAGTGGGTCGAGTCTGTACATACTACAAATGTCATTGGTGCATCGCTATATTGTTACCTATATATAAGTCTAATGTGCTAGTCTACCGAAAATGTTTTTTTAAGTGACTGATGTGTTGCCAACCTCGCGGTTTTAACAATTTCACCGGGCTTTCCAACCATTATCGGCTATTATTATTATAGATATAGGCGCGAAGATACTAACTTTATTTGAATTTATCACTCTCAAAAACGTCTCAACGAGTTGATCATAGCGAAAATTTGTATGCCAATAAGTACTCTTTGACCCAGAAAAGGGCATAGGCTACCTTTAAAAGGCCTTTAAGAAGTTATCGTAGGAGTGTACTTTGTTCTGTGTAGTGTATAAACTTACAAAAGTAGTGTCAAAATAATACAGAGCCTTTACCATGAGTCGGTATAGATTACGTTCGGTAAGTAACGTGTGGCAATCTATGGCACTTGGGTCTAAAAATGCCTTTTTCTTAGTTACCAATAGAGGCGCTGTTCAGATTTCATACAAATAATTTATAGTGACGGTAGAGAGTATAGTAAACATGACAAGCCGTAAATTCATGGTAAGGGCTCTGGTCTAAAATGTGTTTTTCTTAGTTACCAATAGAGGCGCTGTTCAGTTTTCATACAAATAATTTATAGAGACGATAGAGAGTATAGTAAACAAGACAAGCTGTAAACTCATGGTAAGGGCTCTGGTCTAAAATGTGTTTTTCTTAGTTATCAATAGAGGCCCTTTTAGGTAAGGGCTCAGTTATAAGAGGTCGATTACACGGTCAGTTTCTTCATCAGTTTCTCGAATCATTGAATCGCTTTTTAACCGACTCCAAAGAAGGAGGTTCTCAATTCGACTATATGTTTTTTGTATATTTGTTACACAAATACTCGGCCAATGGTTTACCGAATTTGATGATTCTTTTAGAAATATAGGGCATGTTTTTGAGGTGGCCCCATATCAGTTTTATCATGATCCGACTAGTGGTTTTTGAGTTATACTTAATAGTGCATTTAACTGAAAAATGTATGCATTGTTAAGTGTAACTCAAAAACGACTAGTAGAATGTTGATAAAACTTATGTGGGAACATTTCGGAACCATATTGCTATTCTCAAAAAAATGACAACGGGGAACCTAACGAAATAGATGTTTTTTGCAGGTTTACTAAGTTTACTTTGCCTTTAAGCAGACATCACCAATTACTTCATTTTTTTTTATAAAAGGATAACGAACACGGCTCTTCTGATGGTATAACCGTGGCATATAAATACCAAAAATGTAGGAGTTAGGTCAATTATTGTTGAAGTCTACCGGCTAGCTTATCTTCCAGACGCGCACATGACACTGTCATAGAGGCAGGTATAGGCAAGAGTAATTGGTTAATAATAATAAGAAAAACTTGCATATACGTGCATAATACACATGCGTAAATCTAACGTGCATAATATAAGAAAAACATGCAGTCGAATTGAGAACCTTCTCCTTATTTTTGAAGTTGGTTAAAGAGTTTATACGAGAGAGCATTTTTATGATACTTGAAGACAAAAACGGATTTCCTGATGGTAAAAAATTCGCGCCTTCTAGAGACACCGAAGGTGGTAATAGTGCGTTGCCAACCTGAGGTCAGGATGATAGGCCTAAAGCACAAGTAAGTAAATTGCCAGTTTTCGTGTTCTTGTCTGAAATACAACATTTCAAAGCATGTTACCTTTAAACTACAAGTGAAATCGCGTCCAAAATCTAGTGAAATATGAAAAGCGAAGTTTCCATTCCGCGGTCTCCCAACTATCAGCACTTATTAGCTGTTCCCCGGGTAACTTAAACGTAACTTTGGCTTAACAGCATTAGACTTAGGTATGTTTGTAGTTGGATTTTGAAACACCAATTTTATAAAGACGGGAAATTCTCTAACTTGTGGCTTATAAAGCTTTATTCACTATTTCCTGCAGCTTTGTTCGCGTATTTATGTTTCATTATTTGTTACTAGCTTCCCCGGTGAACTTCGTTTCATCGTTCAGTTTGTATGGAAAAAATAAAGTATTGTTTTTCCCCATTTTCTCTGCAACTATCCCAGTTTTTTCCTTCATCAAAACTTTCTTCTTACAATAACTAACAGAGCAAAGAAAGGATTATCCAAATTGGTTCAGTAGCTAGGAAGTTTTGCGCTTACCAACACATTAAGCGATTCATTTTTATATAATAGATGATCAGGATAACATGTAGTCTATTTAAACTATGTCCCCTTATACGTATATTTCCCTGTGATGGTCTGGGTCCGTTCAGCAGAATAAACCATCTTCCTCTCTGCCAGATAGCTCGTAAGAGGTGAGCTCTAGCAACAATATCGGAGTGCTGTGCAACAATTTACCGGGTAGGGATCCACAGTCTTACCTATTGCTGCTGCCACAACCAGTCTGTCTTGTTCCGGCCTAGAGAGTAGGTGCCGTTAGATTTTTACAATAGGCCTAACATCCCGGCCAAAAAAAAACATCCCGGCCACAGGATATGCCACAATATCAATGGTGTGTAAAAGCCATAAGAGATAACTTTTACCATTAGGAGACTCGTGAGCCTGTAAGCTAACCTCTCACAAAAAAAGCCAGGACTACCAACGCGTCAAACTTGGTCAGGGCACACAGGGGGAATATTGATAGTAAAAACCAAAAAATAAAATCTGAAAAAAAAAACACAACAAAGCCAAAAAATTCTGTCATTATGGCGACAGCAATAGGCGAAGTCGGTGGATCACCACCCAAGCAAGCTCCTGTATAAACATTTGTCATGTTAATTCTTGACATAGGCTGGCATCTTACGTGCTGTTAGGCAAAAAGTGTGTTGGTTTACCAGAATAAACTCAGGAAAAAGTTAAAAATTTTACTGAGTGCCACATATATAGCAATTTATTTCCCCATTTCAAAATCGTTTAGTGCCTAGTTACCAACCCTGCTAACATCAGTGACAATATTTGCCGCCTCATTGAGAGTTTGTATGCAAATACTAACTGACAACATACACCTCTTCAATATTCATCAGCGAGTTGCCAATGATCATAATATGGTTCACAAACAGCCGATAGTTTACCTTTTCCCGCGAGTTTACCCGTGTTGTAAAATATACATATCTTATTTAGAACCTAGGTTTAGTTCGATAACTAAGCGATCCTCTTTGATGTAGCGGTCTGTTGTTGGACTGGACTTCACAAAGTCCCGGGTTCGATCCCCGGGTTGGGGAATGTAAAAAATGTGTTTTTCCAGTTATCTGTTAAAAAACAATGTTGCTTAGGATTGTATATATGCCCGGTTGGCTAAGGCTAGCCACCAACTAAGACCACTCAGTGTATTAGGCAAGTCGTGGGTGCCCTGGTTACTTACTTAACTTAAGTTTTATTAGTAAAAGTATGTCCTCTGGGTGGAAACTTTTTTGCTGTCATATACTTTTCTCAGTGAGAAATGTAATAAGATGGTTTTTCAATAATAGAGATATTTAGAAGTAATTAAGACAGTGTATGTATGGTCTATTAACTTTTATAACTTAAAGCAATAAGACCTTTTAGGAATTTTTTTTAGCTTTTGGCATTGGCGCAAGCATTTGCCATTTGTTAAGTTTTGCATCAAGTTATCCGGCTTATTATAATCGTTTGAATTATAAAAAACTAGCTGCGCCCCGCGGTTTCACCCGCGTAAGTCCCAATCCCGTGTGAACTCCGGGATAAAAAGTAGCCTATATGTTATTCTGGGTCTTCAGCTACCAACATACCAAATTTCATCGTAATCGGCTTTGTAGTTTTTTGCGTGAAAGAGTAACAAACATCCATACATCCATACATACAAACTTTCGCATTTATAATATTATAATAGGATTAGTCATAAGTCATCATAGAAAGTCAGATCAGGGTCTTGAGTAAAGCAGTGGTCTCCTTACTCATGTTTATTTGGTGAAATTGGCAGCAACAAGGAAATACACGATACATAATTTTTTTTTGTGAACTTGTGTACTTAAGCTGTATTAAATTGTCAATGAAATTACTAAATAACTAAATTTACTCAATTTATACACGAACATATCGCCTCTGTGGTCTAGCGTCCGGGTGTTGGACTTGACTGCATGAGGTCCCGGGTTCGAATCCCGGGTCGGCCAACAAAAAAAAAATTGTGTTTTTCCAATTTTCTAGTTACAAAATGTTGGTCGGGATTGGAAATGTGCCCGGTTGGCGATAGGCTTGCCACCTATCACATTGTGGGACTTAGTGAAGATACTATACACGAACTTACGATAATAATTATTACGACTAAAAATGCGGCCATCTTTTCTCGTTACAATAGGGACTACAACGGAAAGAATAAGTAATAATGCTTACGCTTACGCTTTGGCTTTACACATTTTACTCTTTTTACACTTTACACTTTTAAATTGGCGGACCTAATCTAAATTTACGCGAAATAATTAATTATGTAACAACAACTCTATATAGAGATCTTTAAAATATATTCGGATTTCCAAAACTTGACGAATATAGCCGAAGCACATAATTTAAATAGTTTCGTATAATTCGTACAAATAAAAATGACTAAACTTTCTAACAAAACTCAAGTCAACTTGATTTTATACTCCGGCTAATATTTTATAAAATATTGTTTTTGGCCAACATTTTTTAAGGTTTAAAATGGCAATCGCGTAGACTTATTTAATTTCCTGATATTATTTAATCAATAGTAAAACTGCCAAAAACGACTCCAACTTTTTCATGGCGATCGACCAGTCTCGATTTGATAATTCTTTTTGAAAATAAAGGCCGTGATTGTCAATCTTTATATATATAATTCTTCTGTGTATGTCACTGAACTCCTTCTAGACGACTGGACCGATGTTGATGAAACTTTTTGTGTGTGTTCAAGGGAATTCGAGAATGGTTTAGATTCACAATTTGGTCTCCTGGAAAATGTTTTTAGTTATTTTTTTTAATAATAAGTAGTTGTTGATTTTGGAATGTTTTACATTGAATCCGTCAGACTGCGCTACTAACGAAGCACTAATGTCAAGCGATACGAAGTTTGCTGGGTCAGCTAGTATCAATATATAAGGTCTTTTCAAATTAGTGCACGATATTTTACCTGGACATTCTGAATGTATAACTAAATCAGTAAAAAAAATCGGACTTAAAATAAATTAATTACAGCATTTTTAATAATTCATATTTAATTGCGCAAGTTCAATGACCGTCACCCGCGAGACGGCCGACACCACGTGACACCTAGATACGATACCTGTAGGTATGGCGCGTGTGTTACATTTATTGCGTGTCCTATCCCAAAGATATGATTTTTTATAAATTAGAAACAGCTGTTATTCTCTCGGCTAACTAAAATACTGGACCGAGATATTTGTACTGTGTGATTGTAAAGTTTTTTAACTGATTAAAATTTCGATAAAACAAAAACATTAAGGGTTTTTAGCAATTTCACAGATAATAGTACATTTCATAATACCTAGTAGACTGTAAGTAGCAAGATACTCCGTAGTGACAATTCACGCGGCAGCCGTGAGTCAATCAGCTGCTTTCCGTCCGTTGCGTCAGAGTCCGTTGACTCCCATGCGTTATTGCGAAAATTATTTTTTGTAATATTTTATTTATTTTTCGTTTTAGATTTTTTTTATTATTTTTTATGTTTCTAGACACGCATTGCGAGTCCGTGGTTAAAATATCGTTAACTAGTTTGAAAAAGCCCTGTATATTATAAAACAAAGTCCCCCGCCGCGTCTGTCTGTCTGTTCGCGATTTACTCGAAAAGTACTGAACGGATTTTTGTTCGGTTTTCAACAATAGATAGAACAATTCTTGAGGAAGGTTTTAGTATATAGTAAGTTCATGTTTTGTACAAACCGACGATATTAGTTCAATATGTCGGCAAAAAATAAGCCGATCGGGAGCTTTCCTCGAAAACGCTGCCGAAACCTTTTGAGTTTTAACAAAACAATGTACGGTGGGATTTTTCTCTTCGGTAGATCTCAAAAAAAGTAAGCGGTGGTATATGTCTATCTTTAAAAAATAACCCACAATAACCGTTTTTTGCGTTTACTTAACTTACTTAACTGCGGGTAGCTAGTCCTATATAAATTTTACATCCACATTCCACCTCGCAATCATGACAAATTAATAGCAAAAGCGATTTATTATGCCGGGTAATTGCGTAACATAGGTACAAAAAAATAAGCACTGGAATTGAAAACCTCCTCTTTTTGGAGTCGGTTAAAATTAATAGGGTATTAATACGCGCTACGCAATTGCTAACCGGTCGACAGCTGTGCGGTTAATAATAAATAACTACCACAACCATTGTACTTCATAAGAGTACCGGCCAAACATACCTTAACTACGAAGTAACACCTTCCTAGTAGGTATATTAGCCAAATCCTTGTCATACTTGTATCTTATAGACATTTTTTATATATATCCGGCTCAATACTCATTTTTGAGGTGAAAACTTCTTTAGTAGCGTTGTACACTATTTTTGAAATGCGAAAAACTTCTAAACTCGCGTCAGGACACGTGACCAGATTGAAAATTCGTAAGATGGCGCAGGGCGCTTGGGCGAATGTTCGTGTTGTCATGTTTGTGTACGATAGCGCAATAAATGAATATTGTATTCTACCACATAAGTGATCACTATAACTATCAGTATGAAAGTACCTTCATACTGATAGTTAAAGCAATTCGTGCAAAATTATTTCTTAAACATTAAAAAAATATCAAAAATGCACAACGATAATATTCAAGTGTTCACTTCTGCCGGCCCTCCCGGAGTGCAACCCGTCGTTTTTTCTCGATATAAATCCGATCGTATATTAATGCTGCACCAAGGATAATCCTCAAGAACTAATCTAGTATTTACGTTTCTACTGAAAAACTGCAAAAACATGATTATTATGAACACATACAAAACTAATCCAACCAACTCACGGTGAGCTCGCAAACTTCAAAGGCAGGAGCCGTTTACTTTGCAAATAATAGGGCAGGGAGGGCATTGGGAGACCACCGTGATCTGGCTAGCATTAGCTGCAGGTCATGGCATAATACCCTGCTTATGCATTATCGATCTGGTAAGAGGCTCTGTTTGTGACAGTTAATTGGATATAAGGCCCGTTCAGTTCACGTCAAAGAGAAACGAAATAGCTAAATATAAAGGCTGAAGGCTACATGGCCTGTTTGAGTCCTGATTTCAAGTTTGATATTTAAAAACAAACACGTATTTGTAGATAAGATATAGGTAAGGGCGATTTATATTCGCCACTGTAACTATGATGTTGCCAATCTAAGCCATTGTCATTGCAAACTGAACGAATGGTACGAAGTGCACCGGAACAGCTAGTCTCAATACCTTTTTCACAGCCCGAATCTTATGGACTCGTCTTAGCAACATTTTAAGTGAATTTTTTGATGAGAATGTAAACATGTAGCCTCTTTCTTTTTCAAAGTCTGTTAAAAATAGAGTAGTTTTTGTAGTGTAGGTTGTGACAGTCATATTGCCACGTATTGGAATAATTAAGATAGAGTCCTGTTTGTTCGCATCAGTGCGGAGCAGTGGTAGCCTTAAGTTTTCTTGTCAGCACGACGTCAGTGGCCGCTGTTATCGTGTTCCGATTGTGGAGTAGGTAGCTAGCTGATTCAGTACGTATGAAGCTAAACATCGCAGCGTCAGGTTCATTTAAATGCGGGGTGTATTTTTTACCCTTAGTATAGCCTAATTGACATTCTATCGTCTGCATATTTGATGTATTCTATCGTCAACGCCTTAAACAAAAACTAAGTGCCTTAAAAAAAATTGTTGTGTTGATTGATATTATTGCCTGTGTGGTCTAGCGGTCCGGCATCGAATTTGACTCCTTAAGGTCGCGGGTTCAATCCCCGGGTCGGGCAATAAAAAAAACAGAAAATGAGTATATTCAATTTTGTAATAAAAATACCGTTGCCGTTGATTAGATATGTGAACGGTTGGTAATGAGCTCGCCACCAATCACATTGTAGGACTTAGTATATAGTATATAGTACGTGCCCTAGTTGTGCCTCTGCCAACATCTTCTTGGATATGGTCGTGAAGATGCTTTTTTAATTGAAGAACTGCGTCTACTGTGTCATGTGTCACATTTTATTTTTAAATAGCCTACCAACTTTGCTTTTTCTAGCGTACAGATTACGCTTAACAGTACAGATTAAAAATTAACCAACTTTAGATTAAGTTTTAACAAGAAAACCTAACTACTTTGATCTAAGTTTGAACAAAAACTAGCTATTTAAATGTAAGTTTTAGCCCTGATGCTTTAAAAATGGAAACCAGTAGGCTATTCCGATAATAATAAATTGTAAGTGACACGTGAAACAGTACAAGTGTTACTTCACCAAATACAGAAGTGAAATGCTATTTATCCCATTTTACTTACAATTTTCCTGGTTTTTATCCGTTTTTTATCCGTCACGGGAAATGGGAATTCATTTTTATATATATTATTCTACTAGCGGCCCGGTTAATTTTTCGCTACGTATATGGTATGTATCATCCACATGAATTCGAACACAACAAAATAAAAAATTAAAAAACAACTAAAAAGTTTCAATATGACTGAAAAATACCCATTAACAAAACGATCTGCCATTTATTGAATTTATCTGGTACAAAAAATGTGATAAATGAAGAACAGCTCGACCGATTTTATGCAAACTTCACAAAAGCTATCTACTACTAAATAGTCCGAACAAAGCCAACATTTGGTTCGTGTAGGTAAGCCCGTTCTTGAGTTATAGAATTACAACGAAAAGTATTGTTGATTTTTATATCGATACTAGCTGACTCAGCAAACTTCGTATCGCTTGACATTAATGCTTAGACAGTAGCGCTGTTTGTCGGATCCGATGTGAAACATTCTAAAATCAACAACTACTTATTATTAAAAAAATAATTAAAAAAACATTTTCCTGTGGACCATTGTGAATCTAAACCATTCTCGAATTCCCTAGAACACATACAAAAAGTTTCATCGACATCGGTCCAGTCGTCTAGAAGGATTTCAGTGACATACACACTCACAGAAGAATTATAATATTATATTATAGTAAGATAGAGACTATAATTTAGTAATACGTGTGAAATTGTGAAATATAATATGTGGAATCAATATTACATTTCATACGAATAACAACAGGAACTTTTATATTTCTCTCCGTAACATTTTACGGAGAGAAATATATAAGTCAAGGCGACATCAGCACATTTAACTTTAGAATGAACTGGTATTTTATTTATAGAAGACCGTCAAATCAGCAAATTACTTATTTCATCTAGTACCTATTCAGTATTAAGAAATAGGAATGCTGTAGATTTCAAAGAATTTAATATTACTTAAAGTGCAATAATATTTCACTCCTTAAAATACGCCACAATTCATACACGGACTCAGAGAAGACCCAAATATTCAAACGTATTTAAACATTTTATGGCCCCAAAAATTGACACAGCTTCTCTTACTAAAGATTACTAAAATAGAAGATACTAAATCAAAGATTAAAATCCACAAAAATATCTGAGAATATTATTGCAACAATTACTATAGACAGATAGATAGATATAAGTAAACATTTTTGATTTTTTTGTAAGTAATGTCACAAACAGTTGAGTAAGATTTTAAAAGTATAAAATATTCAAAAATCAATACGGTAAAAATATAACAACTTTACAAGGTTTACTTTTCTAGGACTTGCACATTAAGCCTAAACTCCGGACAGCGACACACCTACAACCAAATGAGAAAAAGCAACATAATATTTAAAATCAAAATCCATTTCTTAAATGGCATTGGAAGGCAAACCAACAGACGGATTTCCTGATGACAAGAAATTCACGCCGGCTAGAAACACGGAAGGTGGTAATGGTGCGTAGCCAGCCTGCGGCCGGGATCTAAGGCCTCGAGCAAAAGTAAGTTTACCGACTACCTTACCCTCCAAATCGCAACACGTCATAACGTTACGGCAACAGGAACAGTTAAGGCGGTGGTACCAATCCTGGTGAGTAGCTGCTAAACTCTACCACCTAGTCAGATGTCACGGTGTAAGTGACGGTAAGCCTATGCTCGCCTTTTACGAGCTGCCTGGCAAGGAAGGCAGATGGTCTATTCTACAAAAAAGCCCGGACCAACACGGGGAAAAATTTGATATTGATATATTTTTATTTATTTTTAAAATAGAAAATATGTTTTACATAGCTTCGGTTTTCTTAATTCACAAGAATAACATCTCGGTATTTCTCTTATAATCGATTAGTTGAGCTTTGTTAGATTTTTAACCAAGTAGAAAAGAATTCCTACTTTATGTAAAGAAATTCCTGGTCACGGAATGCAAGTGGGAAGGATGAAGTATGCATTTATCCCGAGGCTTTCTCTTTACAGCTTAAATAAATTTGCTTTGTTTTTTCACGTGGATGCTTTTAGTTATTTATGACGCTTTAAACCTTTTTTTAATGTATGCTAAAAAACCACATACGTTTCAATTTTCATCATTTCAAGTTGCTGGGTGATCTTTTATGTTATTAACCGAGTTGAAAAAACGAGAAGGTTCTTAATTCGGCCCGCATATTTTTTTATATATGTACACTGATTTCTCTGTGGTTTCTGAACCGATTTCCGTAATTATTTTTTGTTTGATGCGGAATAGTTTCGAATTGGTCCCATAAACATTTGATTCAGATAAGCCTATTCGTTTTGAAGTTATACTTCTTCGGCGTAATAAGATAAAAATATTTTTAAAAATTTTATCTTTTGCCTTATTTTACATTTATAGACAAAATGACACTAACTATAGAAAAAAGGCATTTAATACATTAAAAGTTTTATTATAATGCATTATTTAGTAAAATAAAGTTTATTTAATATTTAATAAAAATATCACAAAAAACTAAAATGTTATCTAAAGTTAACTCAAAAACTAATTGCTCCTATTGTCTAGCTGGTCGGCGTCGTACCTAAATTCTAGAAAACCCGGATTCGATCCCAAAGTTTAGCAACAAAAAAAATTTAAAATGTGTGTTTTCAATTTTTTTAATAAAAAATAATGTTGCTCTGGATCGCATATGTATGGCCACCTATCACATGTTGCGACTTAGTGTCTCTTGGCCATGTTGTTTTTTTAATATAAACAAGAACTTCTTTGTATAATTCAGTTTTGATACATGTTCAGTCTCGATAAATCTTACACCAGCAGGCCCATGATGCGCCCGTAAAGAAAGAGGCTGTTTACACTTCAAATGTAAGGTTTTTTGTCTACAAAGTTAATACGTAAAGCAACCCCGTGTTTGTCCGGGCTCCATTGCAGAATAGACCATCTGCCATCCTGCTAGGCAGCTTGTAAAAGGCGAGCATAGGCTTACCGTCACTAGCACCGTGACATCTGACTAGGTGGTAGAGTTTCGCAGCGATTTGCCCGGATTGATGCCACCGGTGGGCAACGCATCATTACCGGAAATTCGTTTACTCGTTTGCCTTCCAATATCACAAAATCTCCATGCTTTAGTCCTTCTTTGAAAACATTTTACACTTCAAGAAAATTCCTATACATCCTTTAGCAATCCATGTTGCGCATCCTAGCCCCACAGTAAAATGTATTCTTAGAGCCCGAGCCATCAACGTTAATTGGTTATGAATATTTATAAATTAATAGCGTGTCGGCATTTTCGCTGACGTGTGATTGTCCCATTATCTCCGTAACACTTTAATCATATACTTACTAAGCGGCAAGAGTATGACGCGTAACGCAATCATAACCTTAAATCGATTCGGAGTTTTAAAATAACTTTGCCTTTTAAGGAAATTTAAAAGCAGGCAGAAGTCGCCAATATGGTCTAGTGGTAAGTAGTCTAAGTATTGGACTTTATTGTACGAGGTCCCGGTTTCGACTTTGGAGTTGGCCAACAAACCGATATTTGGTTTTTTCCAATTTTCTTTGTAAAAAAAATTTTTCTTGGGATTGGATATGTGCCTAGTTCACGATAAGCTTGCCATCTATCACATTGTGGGTCTTATTGTCTTCGGCTAGCCTTGGGTGCCTTGGATGTACCTCAACCTAGGCCTTCGGGGATATGGTTGTGAAGATATTTACTGGTGGTAGAGTGCAGCAACTTGCCCACTGCCTTAACTATTCCTGATGCCATATTGATACTGATATGACTTAAGTTCGAGCCTGGAGAGATGTGTAGCTGGTAGACTCGCACAATTGTCCTTACAGGTCGTCAGCGCACCTATAACGTATATGGTGGTGGTAACGTGTACGGGTGTCTTTTACCATCAGGATACCGTTACAGGACATATATATGTGTCCTTGTTGATATCTCACATGAAAAAAATCATTTATTGAGGTCAAAAGTGTTCGAAACCGGCATGAGACCAACGAACAGTAATTGGTTTTTATATACAATATTCGCTTTTATGAATAAGCTTTATATTCGCGCATAGAAAATAGTGACGTCACTAACCCTTCAATACCCTTAATTATTTAAAACAGTTATTTTTATTGCTGTCTTTAAATACCAATACGACCTTGAAGCTGGAACCTCATTTATCTTTTTACAAGCATTGCTATTTCATTTTGGTCCATACAATATTATATACGGCCATTTATACTGGCCATTTCGACCATAATGAATTATAACATCTTGTTGATAAGAACGCCATCTTCATTTCTCAAGACCAACTACTTTACAAACTTTTTAGTATGCCATCTGAGATATGTTATCGTTATCATCAATATATTTGTTTGTGTATGTCAAATGCATTATAGTGTGGGTAATGTTTTATTTATTAATTTAATGTTCTCTATAAGCATAATTATTGAAAAATTTTAGCGTTCTGCACTTCTCCTACACATAAACTATAAGTGTGCCAAATTTTATGCTCCTGTGTCCCCGCATTTATCGTAAAAAGGAGTCCAAAGTTTTAGCATCACATATTAATATATAAATGAATAGTTTTGAAGCGTTCAAAAATGTTGCCACCATTCTTAACAAAGTAATAATTAAAGTTAAGTTCTGGCATTTTCATGGCCTATAAAATTTTAATTTATTTTTGCCATTGAAATAATTCCTGAAGTTTCAGGTAGTAGGTTTCTCCTGTCGGCTCCCTTGGGCATAATAAATATGTTTTGATGAATTTATGTCTGACATAAAGCGGCTAATAAACGCTCAGTCCCAGAGGGGTAAAATGAGTGAGGACACAGGATTTGACACAAGTGGAAGGGTTAAAAAATATTTCATAAAATACAAAAAAGGTAATGAATAAATAAAAGTTATCCAGCAGTTCGTTGTTGGACTTGACTTCACGAGGTCCGGGTTCGGGTTGTTTGCAATTTTCTAATGAAAACAACGCTTTTTTTATCTCTATTTACCGATTTTTTTCACACAGTGAAAATGATAATCTTATAAACTCTTTTTCTAATAACTTAAACCTAAAATATATTTAACTAATCATTTAGTGTATAGGAATGTGTACAGTGTTTTAGCTGCACCCGATGAGAGGTCAGGTCAGGTCACTACTAAACATATCTATCTCTTACTTCTTTTTATTATAAAAAGCAAAAACTTGTTCTCTTTTGGGTGTGTTACGGACATACTCCGCCAAAATATGTTGCACGTCTTCCTCTTTATCACATAATTCACAATTTGATGACATCTTCTTTCAAATCAAAAAAGCAAACCTATTGAGAGGAACGTGTCCGGACTGCAACCTATGTGCTTTTATAATTTCTTGTCTGCTTAAACTACAGGAGACAAACCAAGGAATGTGAGGTGGTTCTGCTTGTATCGTTTTGTACCAGATACCTTTTGTTTTGGATATTTCATTGAAGTATTCCTTCCACATTCCTTGGCATTCCTTCCTGCAATCTTCGAGCCTTTCAGAGTAATGCTCGAAGTTTCCACGAAGGTCCGGGGTTGGGTATTATGTGCCCAGTTGGCAAAAGCATAGTAATGATACGTTACCGTGGCGATAGGCTTGCCTTCCCACTTATCACATTGTGGTACTTTGAACTATTGTTTATTTTAATCTTCGATTAGTTGTAGGTTGACTTCTTGAGGAACCGGGTTCAGTGATCAGTCCCTGGATCGGGCAACAAAAACTATAGAGCATGTATATTTTCAATTTTCTAATAAAAATAACGTTGCCCGGGATTGAATATGTGCCCCGTTGGCGATAGGCTTGCCACCTGTCATATTGAAGGACGTGTCTTCGGCTAGTTAGGGGTGCCTTGGATGTGCCTATGCTTACCCCTTCGTAGATATGGGAGTGAAGATACTCGATAAAATAAAATTAATTTGAAAAGAATGAAAAAGTACACCTGGTCTATACTTAAAACAATGTTATTAAAATAATGGTAAGAAAGTAGTAGACCACAAATGCGGTCTATCAACATTAAATTATACATATATTTATTTTACACAATATTCATTTGCGTTGTTAAATTCAGGTAGAAATTACAAACTAGTAAGACTCATTTTCGAGCGACTAGATTAGCTAAAGAAAGTCACTTCCTAATAATCCATCGTAAGGAAAGTAAGAAACAATCAGCCAGGGGATTCTTTTTTTTTATGTTATAGGAAGGCAAACAAGCAGACGGATTTCCTGTTGGTAAGAAATTCACGCCACCTAGAGACACCAAAGGTGGTAATGGTGCGTTGCCAACCTGAGGTCGGGATGCTAGGACTCGAGCAAAAGTAAGTTTACCGGCTACCTTACCCTCCGAACCGGAACACGTCATGACGTTATGGCGGCAGGAATAGGTAAGGCGGTGGTATCAATCCGAGCAAGTCGCTGCCAAACTCTACCACCTAGTCGGATGTCACGGTGTTAGTGATGGTAAGCCTTTGCTCGCCTTTTACGAGCTGCCTGGCAAGGAAAGCAGATGGTCTATTCTACAAAGGATCCCGGATTCGGGGGGATTCTCCACTGCTTTGTTACCCCGAGATCTCTTACTCGGGTTCTGCCCTCGAGAAACAAGTTGTTCAAAAAGACAATCCATTAATGTTTTTCCATCCATGTCCAAGACATGAATAAACTAAAATTAGCCCACTTCTAGTTTAACTATTGATCAGCGAATAATAAATCCTTTGTAGTTGGATTAGAGCCACTGATACAGAAATGCCTATAAATAGTCCAACTAGTGGCTATAACGGGTCACGTACAGTAATCGACCTGCGTCACGTGACCTGTGTGCATTATGACGTCACGTGACGTTATTGTGAAAAGTTTGACATTTCAATAAAAACGTTAGTAGTTTTGGCGGGTAAAAACGGCCAAGGTTTTTTCCTAGTTATTGAAGGATGTGGGCCTACATCTTGAGGAAATTAGTCAAGTTTGGTGACATTTTGGTGGTGATTTTGTTGCGCACTCACTAAACTTATTTTACGTTGTCTCTATCTTCTTTCAACGGTAATAACAGAAAAAGACAAAACACACTTAATACTTTCAAATTCGTCTGTACACGACAATTCTATAGACCTTTAATCTAATAAAAAACTTAATGAATTATAATTCAGAAAACGTTGATTAATAAATCAGTTCAGAAACCACGGAGAAATCGCTGTACATACATAAAAAAAATATACCGGCCGAATTGAGAACCTCCTCCTTTTTTGAACTCGGTTAAAAACATCGCAATTAGACATGTCCCGACTAATCTGACATGTCTAAAATGTTCCATCTCTTTTGTTTTTGTTTTATTCGAAATAAGTTTACTTCGTGAACAGCAAAATCACCACCTTTGTATAGATAATATTATTCAGTTAAGTACTCAAGCACAATTATTCATGAGGATATTAGTGTACCATTTTATTGGCATGCATGTATTTTGTCGATGCCGCCAAATCTCACTTAATAAGCTTAGGTAATGACGCCATTTCTTAACCTAAAATCTTTACATGACTTACTATTACGATTTCTGAATATTTTGAATCATTTAAGCCCGATTCCACGAAAGCGAGATATACGAGTACTTGAAGGAAATTAATTTAACTTGACTAATGGCAGAATCTTACGGCTAATGTCAAAAATGGAAAAAAACTTTCCCCAGCCACAAATGATGTACATTCTTCAACAAAGTCAATTTAACCATCCATGAAAAGTTTGTATCAACAAATCTCTGACATTTAAGATAATGCCAACATGAGCATAGCAATTTGCCACGGCTTTGCCTGTTTATTAAACTTGGAATTCGTAGAGATATCAGAATAAGAAGAAACCTTTAATCTTCTCCAGGTCATGAACTAGCCGCTTGCCAAACTTCGGATTGAATAACTTTAAAATTGACTTTCATACAAACTTGGATACATCATTTAACCCTTTGAAATAAGATCTTCTATCTGTAAACTGTTTTAGTTAATTTTATTATCAGTAGGTCAAGAAGTGTTTGAAATATCGCTATTACTATGTCAGTATCCTAGATACGAATTTTAAACGCTAAAATTTATAAGCATGGACAAAAACTGCTGAATAGATTTAGATATAACTTCACAGTTGAATAATTTTAAAACAACAGTATAACGTATAAACTACAATGTATAAAAAAAAATGACGTTTACGTAAAGCTTTCTCCGCAGTGTGGTAAACATATACAGATTTATATATTTAAATATACGCGGAACACTAAACGTTAAAAAAACAAATACACAAAAGGAGCAGATAGGACTATTTTCAGATGATATTGAAAATCAAGTGACAAATTCTTAAGCTTATCTTACTACAAATAAGCAGACCATAGATATCTGTTATTTGTCTAGTGTTAGAGAACACTAGACAAATAACAGATGCAAACATGTAATTAAGAAATACAAACGAAACTGTCTAATCTACGTAATCTTAACTATGAAAAAATTTTGTTAAATATAGCTCAGCAAAATGTTTGTAGTATCTGTATGTTTTGAACGGATGGACCGATTTTAAGCAGTTCCGGTTCCGGTTCGGAGGGTAAGGTAGGCGGTAAACTTACTTTTGCTCGAGGCCAAACATCCCGGCCTCAGGTTTGCAACGCACCGTTACCACCTTTGGTGTCTATAGGCGGCGTGAATTTCTTAACATCAGGAAATCCGTCTGCTTGTTTGCCTTCCAATATTATAAAAAAAAAGTTTTTAATTGAAACTTTAGGCAGAGGTACAACCAGAACACCCACGACTAGCCGAAGACACTAAGTCCCACAATGTAATAGGCGACAAGCCTATCGCCAACCGGGCACATGTCCAATCCTGAGCAACATTTTTTTAGAGAATTGGAAAAATCTAATTTTGCTTTTGTTGCCCGACCCTGGTATCGAACCCGGTACCTCATCAAGACAAGTCCAACACCTGGACCGCTAGACCTCAGAGGCGATTTTTAATTTTAGTGTTATTTATCTACATATATAAATGAAAGGCGTCTTAGTTACACTATCTATAACTCAAGAATGGTTTAACCTATTTAGATGAAAATGTATAAAGTGGTAGTTTAAAATCAGGAGAAGGACTCATGATACTTTTAGTTCCGTTTGACTACGAGGAAACTAGGGAAAAACATTTTAGTTTTTCTCTTACAAACTGAACGGGTAGAACGAAATTCGCCGGATCTGGATGATAATGATTGTTATTTTGTTGAAAATTAATGAATATTTAACTATATAGATGAAAAAAAGCTTAATTTGTTTTGTTCATTCATTATTGGTAACATAAATATTAGGTTTAAGGTAAAGGCAACGGAACCTCAATCAAACCTCTTTAAAATAACACCCGTTTCAGTTCGCTTCAAGAGTTTTTAATTAATTTATAGAGCAGTCATTAAAGTTTTATGTAATTAGAGTGATGTAGGTTTATTCGATTGTTACAAATCGAAAATAGACTTAAAAGGGTTCAAATCTGCATTATCCAAGATGGATGTGTTAATTATATTCGGTCCATCAGGGGATATCGGGTTCAAGTTCTTACTAGAACAGATATTTGTGTAAGAAACATATCTCTGTGTATATGCGTTCTAAAGTTTTGTTATTGAAATATTTTTAACATGTTCGTTAGCATCTTTGAACCTTTATCAAATCTGAATAATCTAATGTTTTGTTATTGAATTTTTTTTATAACATGTTCGTTAGCATTTTTGAATCTTTATGAAATCTGAATGATCTAATGTTTTGTTATTAAAATAAATTTATTTATTTATATGTGTATCGGTTTTAAACCCACGACAGTAAAAAATAATGAATGACGTGTTTCTTTGGATAAGGATTAATATTATGTTTATAAAAACACCTTCGCAAATAATGCATTGCCTTAAAACAATTTTGGCTAGTATAAATAAACGAATCTTAAAAGATAGAAATATGCTATCGTTGATTTTTTGTATAACTTTTTAAAGGGAATCAATTCTAACATACATCATTTTTATGAAACTTTAACCGTTTGCAGCGTTTTAGCGAAAACTCTCAATAGGAAAAAAATCCCTCGATTTTGAAACATTCTTTATTGGTGCTCCGCATTGGTCTAAGCGTGATGGTATATAGCCTATGGTCTTCCTCAATAAATGGGCTTTGTCACACTGAAAGATTTTTTCAAATCGGACCCGAAGTTCCGGAGCTTATCACGGTCAAGCAAACAAACAAACAAACTTTTCAGCTTTATAATATAAAATATAGACTAGTATAGATGATTTTACTTTAATATCATGACATTTGACACTAGAGACTCACTGCCTACCCAATAAGGCATTTGGCGTGAACATGTGATATTACTCGGTTTATCAATTTTAATTGAAAACAACTTCTCCAGTAAATTTTTGCCGAAGATAATTAAATATAGTTTTCATTCATTGCTCTGCTATTGGCTTATTTATAAATTATCGATTGAAAGTATGTTATAGCTAGAGCTGGAGAATTATTATGTAAATGTCAAAAGACAGGCAAATGTCAACAGGCGCGTGTAAAAGTTTAATGGCTTTTGTTTGCTTTTTTCGCAATGTTGAAAACAATCATTCATTACTATTTACTATAGTATAAAACAAAAACACTTTCCACTGTCTATCTCTATGTATGCTTAGAGTTATAAAACTACGTAACGGATTTTAAACCGTTTTTTTTATAGCCATATCCCTGAAATGTTAGGCAGAGGCTCAACCAAGGCATCTACGACTAGCCGAACACACTAAGTCCTACAATGTTATAGGTGTCACATATCCAATCCCGGGCAACGGTATTTTTAATAGAAAATTAAATATATTACGTACTCGTATTCAATATGGTTTTTTTTTACAACAAAATACATATACTTTGATATTTTGATCTCCCGTCACATTCGTCTCTGTAATTGGTTGAGGCCAAACACAAGTAGGTACACAGACGACCGCGCTGCTGAACTGCTTAATTTGGTAGACCGCCTCCACAAGTATGATTTCTGGATGCATATAATAATCATATTAATGGGATAACATCCGTAACGGTATGTTCACAATACAATGCATTATAATGAAAATGATCATGAAAATTATTTGCGGAATATTTGTCTAAAATATTTAAGAATATCAACATATTCTACCAAATTTTGTTGTGCAAATATTTTAATATTTATAAAAAAATATTATTTAATTACATTTATTTTAACTTTCAAACCATGTTTATATTTATAACTAGTTTAATTATTTATTACCAAACATTTTAAAACTATAACTAAATTTAACCCTTTCTACCGTAAACAATCACCGTTTCCAATCCTAGTGAGTCAGGATAAGAAACGGCGAAACATCGTAATATTATATACCTATAAAGCATCGTAATATTCATGAAAAGTTTATATTTAATACTAAAAACTAATTAAACCTTTGTTATTTATTCCCTGGCCACAATGGCAGCGGTGTTTCGCTTGAGTGTTTCTAAATAGAGGCAACATTTACTTTGTACAATGCAATCACTGAAAAACTTAGCTAGATGCAATCCTGGATAACTTCTGGTCTTAATTCCATAGCCTACTAATAGTAAGTCAACTGTTTTAGCTGGGTTGCTATAAAAGCTAAAAAGGGAAATGTATTACTTACTAGCTGTTGCCCGCAGCGTTGCCCGCGTGGTTAATGGTCCTACAGGAACTTTTTTCGGGATGAAAACTATCCTATGAGTTAATCAAAATTACCCTCTTTTTATTAAAATATTTCAGCAGTTTTTGCGTGAAAAATTGTTACGTGTTTACAAACTTTAGCTTGTATAATTTATTAGATGTTTAAGAGTGCCTTAGGAGAAAGATTTAAAGAAACTTTACTTACTGTGACGTCCCAAGTATTTATAAAAACTAGTAAAAAATTATAAAACCCATTGGCCGAAATTCGACCACATAAATTTTAATATCTTGTTGATAAGAACGCTATCTTCATTTCTGAAAACCAACTACATTGTTTCTAAACTTTTTAGTGCGTCATCTTTTATCGTTAACATCAATATATTTGTATGTGTGTGTCAAATACATGGTAGTGTGGGTAATGTTTTATTTGTTGATTTAATGTACTTTATAAGCATTATTATTTAAAAATATAAGCGTTCTGCACTTCTCTACACATAAACTATAAGTGCGCCAAATTTCATACTCCTCCGTCTCCGCAATTTTCGTGAAAAGGGGTCCAAAGTTTTTGCTTCACGTATTAATATATAGATAATAGGCGATGTTTTTTAACACATTACTTGTTTTTTTGCTATGATTTTATAAATGTTGTTCAAACATTTTTTTAAAGATATAACAAATCTCTCCATACAGATTTAACAACGAAGGTAGTCTTTTTAAATCCTACTGAGTTTTTTAAATTTAAATTTTGAATGTCTTGTTGCAGATGAGGTGCTGCATAGCTGCCCTCTGGGTATCCCTGGCGACGCTGGCGGTGGCGGCGGCAGCAGACGCGCCTCAACAGGCCGCTGCACAGGTACTACTACCACTCAACCTCATTCAATTACCATCAATATCAACAGCATTTCCCCAACTATCGGTAGTGTTGGCACCAAATCAATTTTGAATCATTTTGAAATTACAGTCGGTTTTTTGCTAATTTACTTAATGAGTTTATATTACTCAATTATCATTTTTATTAAGTTTTATCAATTATTATTCACTAGCTTGTAGTCGCAGCGTTGTCCGAGCGGTTAATGGTTCCACAGGAATACTTTTTTGAGATAAAAATGTTATGTGTTAATCCAATGTGTGCCAAATTCATGGAAATCGGTTCAGCAGTTTTGCGTGAAGGAGTAACAAGCTAACGAATATACAAACTTCAGCATTTAGAATATTAGTAAGATTCTGTATTTATGCAAAAATAACACTCCAAAATTTCTATTATAAATGTTTCATTACCGTCAAACATTGCTACACAATTTTTATTATAAATACCTGAAAAGTATGTTAGTAAAATTCGTCTTAATGTGTGGTGCTCCCCCATTTTGCGATTCTAAAGACATATCTTACCATGTACCATAGCTTCTTAACTGTAGCAATTATTCCAACGGATACCTCTTCGAGGCCATTAAGAAGAAATCGCCCTGGAGTCCCATCATGAACTCTTAAAGTATTATATTTCCATGTTGCTAAATGTCCACAAATAAATTTAACTTCATATTATATTTCATAAGGTAATTTGCGAAGACAGTACTTAAAATAATATTATTAGAGTTCACGGTAAGTCTCGTGATTCCCAAAAGATCTGCATTGCATCTGTGAAAACTCATGGTGTCGCGGATATCCGTGGTGAACTCTTACCATTGGGCAATCTACATAGATTTTCTCCTTGAATCTCCTATTAAAGATTCAAACTTAGTTTCATTCAAGAAGTAAGTTGTATAATTGTACAATGAAGCATTGTTTTAAACAGTTATTACTGTTGATGACAGTGTATTTGTCAAATCTTATCCTTTTATGATCATCTTCAGCCTGTCGGTGACAGCAGCATTAATCTGTTTTCTTTGTGGTTGAACAATGGCTTAACTTGAAGACAACCTGATTATGGTTCAGTGTCTCATCATCATCTTCGCATGAATCCCGATCGTTCGTAACACTTAAGCGACCCTTCGGTCAAGGTCCACTTCACACATTATTCGGCATTTTTTGCAAGAGTTCCCTGTGTTGGTCCGCGCTCCTTTGCAGAATAGACCATCTACCTTCCTGCCAGGCAGCTCGTAAAAGGCGAGCATAGGCTTACCGTCACTAACACCGTGACATCTGACTAGGTGGGAGAGTTTCGCAGCGACTCACCCGAAATGGTACCACCGCCTTACCTATTCCTGCCCCCATAACGTCATGACGTGTTCCGGTTTTGAAGGTAAGGTAGCCGGTAAACTTACTTTTGCTTGAGGCCTAACATTCCTGCCTCAGGTTGGCAACGCACGATTACCACCTTTGGTGTCTCTAGGCGGCGTGAGTTTCTTACCATCAGGAAATCCGTCTGCTTGTTTGCCTTCCAATACATAAAAAAGAGGTTCTTGTACTGGCCTATTATCAGCGCCTATTGACTTTTTTTATCGAGATATCCCCTCAAGTTTATCGAGATAGCGGCTTAGGCTGCTTTCTTTCTTGCAATTTATCAGACATGATCCATGACTGATAAATCATGTGACTCATATACATGAAGATTGAAAGCTTTGCGCGTTACGCTAGCAACACATCCAGCATAACATATTTGCTTCTTCTCTTCCATTTGCTCGATCATCGCCAACTTTAAACATATATACCTTTTAGGTATTCCTTGTTTCTTTAGCAAATTTGATTATAATCATAGAGTATAAAACAAAGTCGCTTTCTCTGTCCCTATGTCCCTTTGTATGCTTAAATCTTTAAGACTACTAATTGGATTTTGATGCGGTTTTTTTAAAAAGATAAAATGATTAAAGAGGAAGGTTCGACTGTATATGATATTACCGTGCGAAGCTGGGCGGGCCGCTAGTTTATAATAATTTGATATGACGTATACCCAACATGACCATTTTTTTGCTCGAAACGGGACATATTTTTTTGTCATTTAACAATTTCAATTATGGTGTGTATGATAGTATAATATTATATTTATTGTATCAATACAAAGTATATCTAGCATATACTTATCAGTTGCACTGCAAATAGATATTTGCAGTATTACTACGGAATAGGCAGGCTTTTGCAATTTTTGTACTATTTTGAAAAACAGGACATTTCTTGTCGAGGATTATCTTTGATTATAAAAAATTGTCTGCGTACTTATGTACACGCGTTAGAAGTTATACTTCTTCGGCGTAATAAGATAAAAATCTTTTTAAAAATTTTATCTTTTGCCTTATTTTATATTTGTAGACAAAATGACACTAACCATAGAAATAAAGAAATATTGTGAATACAGTTGTCAATTCTCACGCAAACATACGTAGATGTCCTTATTTTTACTTTGTTGGTACCTTTTTTGAAAAACTGAAATGTTATCTATAGCTAACTTCATCATGTCGGTTTTTCGTGACGGTGTGCGCGCGTATCGTAAAAATTTACCCTCATCATTTTTTCCTAACGCGCCAAAAGAAGTATAACTTCAATAAGCAGATAGACAGAAAACGGGACAGTCCCTTTTAAAATGGGACGTCTGGTCACGTTGCGTATACCATTGTTAGTTTATTACATTAACAATAAACCTCTTTGTGCCAACCGTCGCCGCGTGCTCTATTGTTTCTTTAGCACAAAGGTAATTAATTGTAAAGAACATTGTTTCAATTAACAGTCCAGAACAAGAAAATACAACTCCTTCAGCAATAGTTACTTATTTATTATAAAAACTGAAACTGCAAAGGAATTTTTTGATAAACCTTATAATTTGTGATGATATGTATACCTCATGTGTTCTTCCAATAAACCTTAGTCCTAATTTGAAACCGTGTATCTTGTTTTTACTTTATATATCTTTTTAAATAATCGAAACATTTTGGTATGTTTTACCTCATTACCTACTGAACCTTTGTAGTATAATTAGTGTTCTAAGATAAAAATCCTATATTTTATTTAAATAAAAATCTTTATTTTTAATTTAAAAAAATCTGTGAATTCCCGATAAAACTGTAAGCTAAGAACCACCTCAAATACGTCAGCTTTCAAACGAAAAAAACCGCATCGAAATCGGTCTATCTGTGTAAAAGTTTTTTTACCAGAACAGTCACACAGACACGACAAACTGCATCCGTAGTTTTCCGTTAGGATAAAAAGGTTGTCTGGTAGAAATCGCTTTATTTGGCGATAGGCTTTCTTTTGTATCCTACAAACTAAAAAGAATTTGTGCTCTTTTCATGTTTCCTTTTTTTGTAAGTTTAATTGTGTTCACTCATTCACTCATAGCTCACAATTTTGAAGAATCTATTAGATGTCAGTAATGATAAAGTAAAGCCTATTTATAAACTACTCTGTTAAGGATCCATGTATGTTAAAATATGTCAGCAGTATAATGTTTTTTTCACACAAAGCAATCATGGATCTTGGTGACAAAAACACGGAAGATTAACATTAATATGCTTTATAAGACTAAGTGTTTCCAAGACACGATTCATTTCACTTTGCTCAATAGAAAAAATCAAATAGTTAAGGCTTTTTTGAAAGCAAAATACAACTGTCTACTACTATGATGAAAATATCGACACCAGATTTAACATAAGATAAGTAGTGTTTCAGTTTTATACTTTTTTTCAAATTTTCAATTTCAAAAAAAGTGATTTGTCGCTTAAGACGTTTACTTTAGAGCGCAATATTTCATAGTAATCATGGAACGGGGGAGTACGGTGATAGGCTCTTCTGGCTGTCTAAGTATGGGGCCTTAATAAAGTACCAGAAAAATAAAAGAAACTGTTTGATATTCATCAAAATTTATTTGATCACCTTCAAAGTATGCTTCTTTACAAACGAATAATTAAATCATCAAACATTTTTAACGTTGTTTCCGGAATTGAGTAGTTCTTGCCGTGAATTCTCTTTTTTGTTTTCCACCGATTGACCGGGTGCCACGAAGTGTAATTCGAGTTTAAGAAAAAGAAAGAAGTCGACTGGAGCTATATCTGGTGAATATGGTGGTTGCTCGTTGGTATTTGTTAAATGTTCGGTCACAAATTATTTCACAAGGATGGCCTCATGGGAAGGTGCATTATCGTGGTGCAAATCTTCACACATCTGGCCTTTTTCGTCGAATTTGCTCTCTTAAATGCCGCATAAAACTCAAATAATAGTCCTTATTTTATATTTATCTTTTGATCTTCCGCCAAGAATTGCAAATGTGCACGACACCGCGATAGTCAGACAAACACTCAAGATGACTTTGACTTTTGAACGAGTGTAGTGTGTTTTTTTCGGTTTCGGTTTAGTCGAAAGGCGCCAATCCGAAGCTGGTTCACTAGCTTGCACGTCAAACTCGTTATAGTAATCAATATTAGTTATAATAATCAATATTAATACAGTAATCCACGTCTCATCACCAGTGACAATGCGTTTTATGAGTGTTGGATTAGAATTTAATCGTTCTAGCATATCCTCAGCGAATCTCACGCGATTGAGTTTTTGAAGAAAATTCAAGCCTCGAGGACTAGTCGAGCGACAAAATGATACAGATCGACTCGTGAGATACAGAAAATTCGGCGGCTATCTCTCTCAAAGCTAAATGAAGATTTTCAGTCACTATATTCTTCTCTTTTGAGATTTGGCGCTGCAAAGTTTAAGACAAACTCTGTATTCGATGTTTTTATCCATTAAATTACTTAACTAAAAACAGCAATGTAAATAACAGATGCAACTCAAATTCCGCGCCAAAATGGAAAACAGTTGTGCCAAGCTCACAACAACAAAAAATAACAAACATTTGAATTTGGAACCATAGATAAACAACCTATTCCCGATGCGTTTTTGACTGAATGTTATGAAGGGTATAGGTAAGTAGAACCATCTGATATGGAGGGGAACTCGAAAAAGTGTCCAGCATTTGCTGAAAGAGAGTTTCAAGTACCTACCACAATAGCGCTGGCGTACGAAAAACTACGATACGAATGTGGCTGTTTTAATAGTGAGTGAAGTAAGCCAAATGAAGAAATTAAATCTTTTCATGAGTCAAGTAGTTACTTTTCAAATGTTTTCCAATTAAAAATTATTAAAAAAGTGCGCCA
>NJDD01003517.1:171465-216297 GCA_002245505.1 Calephelis nemesis
GTTGCTTAAGAATAATATTTATAGATGCCTCTATCTATGACTGATCTATCTCGACCGATCTCTAATCTTAGAATGGATGTTAATATTGTAGTCTAGTTACATCGACCGACCTCGAGGCTCGGGTTCGACTCCCGACGGGGGCAGGCATTTGTGTGATGAAAATTTACATGTCTGCGTTTCCGAGTCTGGGTGCTTATTAAATTTATTCTTGTATATCTATTTAAGTATTTCTATGTAATGGTATCGTTGACTAACACCCATAACACAAGCACATAATTTGCTTACTTTGAGGTTAGATTCAATTCATGTAACTTGTCCAGGGATATACATTATTCATTCATTCATTTTTTCATAGGAAATAGTCCTACCTAGAATTTTCAGGATTTAAAACTTCAATTTTCTAGTATTATACTCTATAAATAACATTATATATCGGTGTTATAGAGATTTCTTACTACCGAAAATCGTTCAATATCGAAAGAAGTTATCGCTTTAATTTATTAACAAATAACAGAAGTTATTATCCCATAAAACTGTCGTCAGGTAAACGGTTGTAAAATAAAAGGACCGTTACAGGGTGTGGAACATTAGTTACAAATAACGTCCATTTTTCACGCGCTTCAATATCGCAGCGATTTAATGATTAATGTGTTAGTGATAAAATCTCGATCGCCTCTGGACACCCACATACAGTGGAGAAATGCATTTGATAGATGGCGCTATATCTAAAATAAATACGCGGTAATTTTGCTACATGTTGCTCCAGGGTTGAGCGAATTTCATTTATGACACATTTGTTTCGTTACTTTCAGTCCAGTCAATATAAAATTTAATGTTGCATTAAAGACACTTCACGAATTTATGTTTAAAAACATAGTTTGGATTATAATTGCATGGTAATTTCCATGTTTTGGGGGGGTTGCGCCCCGAGATGTACCTGTTTTTTTTTCTTTTACGCAGAAACCGTAAAAATATAATAAAAATAAAACTCCGTAGTAGTTGTTTGAAAGATATTTCATGACTTTTGTTAAATATTAAAAATAATACGACTTACAAAATAGCACTTTTCGAGATTTTGATGGTTATGTACATATGTAATTGCTTTTAACATTAACTCATACTATTATTTAAGAATGTCGCTTGTCGCGTTTATATCTTCAGGGTTTAGCAGGTGGTGAACCGACTTGCTTAGGAGACTTAACCGCCTTAGTATAAATATATATGGCTTACATGCCTTAAACTTCCATAAAAAATCATTTCATAAATTTCGCAATTTGAAAATTAAATACTTACTTACCATTTAATTTTGAAGTATCATATTGTAATTTTGAAACATCTAGTTCGCAGCTAGAGGTTTGCTCTTTAATCTAAGTTTCATGCAAATTTGAAATCGGGTATATCACTTAGGTATTCTTGGACACACTACTAGCGAATTATTAACTATTATAAACTATAAATTATTTTACCGATTTTTTTGTGGTCAAAGTTCGGATTTATTGTTTTTTTTTTGGTAAAAGATAATAATCCGCGAGTAGGTACCATGTTCAAGATTACCTAAAATTTTTCTTATTTTAATTTGCATTAAATAGAAATTTAAAAGTAAACCCACAGGTGTACACACCTGGAGTTAGGTGTGATGAGCCTCGCTGTTAATAGGCAACCGCGAGGCTCGGGTTCGATTATCGACGGTAGACATTTGTGTGATGAACATAGATATCTGTGTTTCCGTGCTTGGGGCAAACCTATTATTAATGTCTTTAGTTGACACAATTCATTTTCTTACTTTGGTGTTAGGTTAACTTGTTTAATCCAGGCATATTAATTATTCAAAAGCCTGATTTTTTAGAAACTTGTTTATTTAAATCGATTTGAAATATAATTGTAATACTTACTTAACTTTGATTAACAACAACAAATAAAACATTTAAAAAAACCTACGTAATTTTAACACAGTATTATGTTAATTTTAATTTTCACTATAAATAATTAGCCTACCATTACAAATAAACACGACATGCCAAAGAGGTCTAAACTCTACAAACCTTCAGATATCTTATGTTTTTTTCTTGGTGACATTTTTTTCAAATTTACTCTGTAATCAAAGGAAACAATTTTAATATTCTTTTAATATTTTTTTTACTTGTTTAGGGTCAGCTTTTAATGTGGTTGTAAATTTGTTGGAAGCCCAAATCAGCAACCTGCATTTTGTTAAACACAATTTACTCCTAGAATGACCAAATTATACAAAAATTGAAGCTCTTTCTTAAATATGGCTTTTGCTTTTACAACCAGGTGGATGTTCCCGAACACATTGTAATGGATGTTCCAGACAAAAAGGCGTGGTCGTCGCTACACGGCGCGTGGGGAAAGCGGCCATCGAAACAAGCGCAATACAATAGTGGTAATGTATTTTACATACACCCATATTCTGATGGTTCCTCTCCGACCTAATAGGCTAACGTTGATCTAGACTGCAATGAAGACCAACTAATCTTATAAGTGGACAGAGTTTGGATACGCTTCTTAATATACTCTTACTTTTAATAATTGGGTACAATTTGTGAAAAATATACCAGATTCATGTACATTGTCTTATGCACAAACTTGTATCTTACAGTGTTATTTAAAATTTACCGTTCAAGGTGGACGTATATTTCTTTCAAGGTTACCGTGAGCAGTGTGTATCACGTCTTATTTCACTGTTTGACTTACATACATCCAATATATTTAATTTGCATTCATAAAACATAAAAAAAATACAATTCATTAATATTGCAAAAGCAAAAATATCACTTTTCTGAAGCAACAATTTAGTATATTGTGATATTTTTGTAAAGTCAAAAGAAGAGTAAATGTGAAACGAAGAAAAATAGTGTCTATACTCTACACTTGACTAATTGACTTGACATCGGATTTTTACATGAGTTGTTGCGAACAAATTCACGTCTGAAGAGGCTCCAGCTCGTCATGTATTAATCTTGTGATCATTCAAAGCCACAGAACTAGCTAAATGTTAATATTAATTTCGTTCCGTCCTACAGGTTGTTAAGATGAATATTACGTTACGATGTTTTAGCTAAGGCACGTGACGACCCCATTGCAGTCTAATTATTAAACAGGTTATTAATCAAATTTTCAGGATTTTCCCTGGATTGTTATCTCCGTTGCGTTACTACTTCGTATTGTTGTGTTACGTTGTAAACTTCTTTTTGCTATATACCAATTTTAGTTTGGCAAAACGCCGTTAACATATTAAGTTACATTTCCGGCCATCAACTTGTTTTTCCGAAATCAGAAAGGAAATAGACTAATGCTTATTTATATATATAAAATCCAGGTACAAACAAACTTAATTTGGACTCTATACTATAAAACATTTATGATTGACAACTAGCGTAGGGAGAGGATTGATCCAGCAGTCTGATAGATGAATCACTTTAGAAAACCTTAGTTTACAAAGACGTTATCTACGACTAAGAGAATTAGAAAAAAACTTCAGAAGTAAAATTTGAACTAAGCACTTTTTAAATAAATAAAATTAACATAAAATGAATGAGGTTAGCAACATTGAAGAAATGATTCACGTAAATTTTGTGTTTTTCAAAATCAGGATACTATTTCCAAAAGATGCCTACATCCAGGTCTACCCAATACTATGAGTTTATTCACAAATATAACACTGGTAGGTACATGTCAATAAATCGTACACATGTATGTTATAGAATCAAATACGCTGTAAATTGTCGACTAATTAATTACATTATTATAATAAGTTGCAGCAAACATGATTATTTTGTACAATAACTCAGTTCAAAGTAAGATTAATGGTACTAATTGGTGAGTAATATGCGCACAATACGTCGCCATGTTTGAATTGAGCCACATTGTTACAATTTAGATTTATGTAATTATAAACGGAAGGGTAATTGCTTTTTCATAGCAGCTCGTGTTTTTAATTTCATAAAGCACAAATTAAAAAAGTCACTTCTTTTTTAATACTAACCGACCCGGTGAACTCTGTGTCGCTTGACATTAACAGCCACTAACAGTTTGTATGGAAAAAATTAGGAAGAAAAATCAATTTTTCAAATCGGCCTTGTAGTTCCTGAGATTTGCGCGAAACAAAAAAAACTCTTAGCTTTATAATATTAGTATAGATAAGTCAGTTTTGGTAGTTTTATAACGTGGACCTGATATGATACAAGGTATGATAATGTGGAATTCCATTGTACATATACGTTTTTTAGAGTTAACACTTGTACTTATCCACTGTATAATACTATATAACTGTATAAGTATTAAATCCAAAAAACGTGTAAAAGCTATGATAATATTTATAAAGTTGTGTTGTCATTCTAAACATTCAAACTGAAGCCTTAAATTGATCTTAAGTGTTAAAAAAGTATGTAATCAAAACAAGCTTGCAGTTGGAATGCTATTTAGCAGAAATGTTCAGTTCTAATATTTATTAATATGTTTTTAATATTTGACGTAGGTCTGGTGTTAAAAAAAATAACCACGACGCAAAACATCCGACACACCGGCCGGACTAAAAAATCAAATGCGTTTGTCGTCAAATTTCACATCCGACAAAATACATGTTGCTCTGGCAAGTGGGCTACGTGCCACCGACCAATCATAATTAACGGTTTCGCTATTGATGTTCACGCGCCAATTGTTCAAGTCAATTTGTCGCTGCCATCATTTACTCTACATGACGTTTAATTCCCGGCAGGAAAAATTAACAAAATATTCTCTATATGTGTTCCCGGCGGGATTTTTGAGTAACCTTTGCTCCTTTGCATTAAGAGAATATTAAAATAACTTGAAGTACTAAAGATAACATTTAAGCATATCCTACAGGGGCATATTATTGGAAGCGGGAACCAGGCTGGACGAACTTAAGAGGAATGTGGGGCAAGAGATCTGAGCAACGCCTCCCGTCGTTAGACGATGAGCACGGTAACATGCTCCTTCTGCACTGTAGCTCCCTTACTCTTTCTTACTAGTCTTTCCACTGTATGTTTCCATTGTTTTCAACTGGCTCATTTACATTAGATTTTCTTGAATGTTACAATCATTTGTAAATATTTCTTCCGTAATTATTTCTTCATATTTCATATATTTGTAGATATAGATGTAAACGTAGTTCTTTCTTTTCATGTTTCACATCTTGAATGTTTCTTTTGGTGTCTTATTGGAATAACAAATGTCGTTGGATGTTTCACTGGTTATAAACATTTTTCCATTATTTTCATTATATTTAATTTACTTAAGTAGGGATTGATATGGCACTAGCGTTGTATATCCTTACTTTTCCTTAGACATTAGAAGTGATCACTGATGTTTTATCAACATTCATACGTTATACATCTATTATGATCCAAAAACATTCATTAAATTAACAGTATCCGGACTTAAAAGAGGGATTTTATCAAATCTCACTGCTGTCATTTTGGACAACTATGTTTTACTTATAATATCATTTCACTATTGGATGCACTATGTTGACTTCACCTATCACATCACCTCTAGATAATGGACTTGCATATTATGTTTGTATGTAGATAAATATGTGTATCGTCTTATCGAACTTTACCTTTAGTAAATCTTTCAGTGTTTACTTTAAGCAGTATAGTCTTCGTTAATTGTATAACGTAGGCTATCGAATGTTTTATGCACTACTAATGTGGTCGTGGTTATGATACCCTTAATCGTAATCGTGGTATTCGTGTCGTAGTAATCGTGTGGTAGTGTTCGTAGATGTTCAAAACAGCTTTCTATCATAAGTATTAAGTGTTACTATTCTAGTTATATGTTCGATGTCATTTGTACAATAAAACCAGGTATAAGTAACGTATTAGAAACAGTACGATTTAATAAAAAAAAGCGTTACCAAAAGTACAATATAATTTTTAAAAGAAATTATGTTTTATATTACGAGGTACAAGACAAAGTTTTTGATCATTTGTTTTCAACTAGTACTTGCGAACTAGTAGAGGCGAACTTGGTTCCACCCATTCAGTTTGTATGGAAAAACTTAAAACGCATGTTCTAGTTTTCTCGCAGACGATGGGGATAAAAAGTATTCAAAGTCCTTCTCCTGGTTTTAAGATACCTCTCCATCTACTTCAGTCAAATCGGTTCAGACGTTCTTGAGTTATAAATAGTGTAATTAACACGATTTTCTTTTTATTTATTTAAAATTCATGCACCATAGTGTACATGGATAGACTTAATGCTACACGGCATTCTCTACCAATCAACCTAACTTTATTTGAAAGAATAATAAATTTAAAGCTAATTTTAGGTAGCATAATAAATACATAACAACACGTATAGCCTTTTATCATGATTTTCTTTTACATATATATAGATTTTGCAGCAATTCGTAGACTGAAGAACCCACAAAGAGCCTGAACAACCCACGCACAGATTAACAACACTGTAGGCGTCTATATTTATTTCTAAACCTCCTTATCCATGTGGTTGTTCGTTATAAAAGTATCGGATTGATATAGATTCTATATTAATACCATATAGACGATATACGATATATTCAAGATGTTTGAACCATCGCTACTGACTTGAAACATATTCACCCTTAAATCAAGTGTGCCTTTTTCCAATATATTTACTGAGGTAACAATTGTCGTAGTGCGCGAATAAAACATCTTTTCACTATCTTTAGCACAAGCGATGAACCGTATACAGAAAAAGTACTGATCTCACTAATAATGACAATGGTAGACGAAGAATTTTGGAGGAAAAAAATCACATAATATATTATATGTAATACATATTACATGTAGAATCACAGTGTAAAAATACTTTATTAACTTTGTTAATAGGACGCTAAATGATGTTGATTTACAGTTCAGAGTAAAAAAACAATATCCTCTACTTAGGTTATTATTATGTTAGTGTTTACCTTTGTCGTGTTCCAATTTGAATAGTAAAGTAGCTGGTAAATGTGTTTCTAGCATCTTCTTTGATATCTGCGACATGTATATTGGTTTTTATTATTATTAATAATAATAATTAATAGCTGTTTATCCAAAACTTCGTCAGCATAGAATAATTACGACTTTCGTACAAATTTTCGTCCCCCTAATGCGGCCTAATGGGGTTTGATTTTTGCATAGAAAAAAAGGATCCTTCTTTTGAACATGGGTCTTTAAATATATGCATAACAGACAAACAGATAGGCTTTCCTATAATATTAACGTGGAAGTATGTCTAACTTATATTATTATACGTGTCTAGTTGGGTCTCAAGTCTGAAATTGCAACTAATTTTTTTTTCCATATCCAAAATACAAAAAAAAACAAATCAACAGAGTAAGACAGTAAGACCCCTTCATTAATTAGAAAGCCTATAAAAAATGCGAACAGAGAACTGTACAGATGTGAATGGTGTAATGTACTTAGGGATAGGTGATCTGAGGATATTCCACGTCGCCGAGCCGGATATCAATTTGATGCTTTATAGATATTAGCTCGGAGCTCGCGCCTGTTGACTCAGTCATTTGGTAGAGACGATGTGGAAATCTTATTTAAGGGCTAAGCGACATTATCCCTTTATTAAAGAAACGTGTACTATGGGTGAGGAATTATTCCTATTGAGATATTATTTATTACTAGCTGTTGGGCCGCAACTTTGTTTATTTTTTACGATTTTTATTACGATTTTGTAATAGTCTTTTCTTTCTTTTCTTAGGTTTTAGCATTTGCGATAGCATTTTGCCAGTAGTCAAGTAGAAATTTGCATCAAATTTACCACAATCGGTGTTCAATTATAATTAGTCATAAGTCATCAATTAGTCATAAGACGTTAATAAGTAATGTCAGGGTCTTGGGTAAAGCGGTGGCATCATTACTCGAGTTCTTAAAATTAAGATTTGGCGACAACGAGGAAACACATGATACGCTAATTTCTTCATGATTATTTCATTTGTGCACTTTTACTGGACAAAATTGTACAAAATGCCACCAAAATTGACTAATTTCACTTAATATAAACACAAAATTCAATAATCATGAAAACTTTCGGCCATCTTTTATCTCGATGGCGCCAAAAACTTCTTTGTAATATTCATAGGGGAAGAAAGTTAGTAACGACTACCGTTGGAGGTTAATTATTGAAAAATATTTGTTTATATTTGAACTCAGATCTTTAGCTATATGCATATCAAATTTACTTACTTATTTATTTAATCTTACTACTGACTCTCATATAATATTTACCAATTTTATTTAAGTATTAGCTGTTCCGGTGTATGTATAGTTTTAAAATTAACTATTCGTTTCTAAGTAACGGTTTATGTGTTGTTAGCTCACACACACAAGCACATTTACACACACATACACATGCACGCACACACACACACACACACACACACACACACACACACACACACACACACACACACACACACACACACACTTAGCTAATTTCAACGTGACTAATGTGCCAAATTCCAGAGAGAGAAAGAAAGAAAGAGACTTTAGCAGTGTCATGGTGTTGCTCTCCGTATGAGAAGAAACCCTAAATCTTTTGAGTGGATTAACTAAACACCTGCGTTGTCTGAAGGAGGTCAAATCGAGAGGTCCCAATTTTTTTTCAGTGGAGCACATCTTTCATGTAATTGGATTACAGCGATCCGTCTCGGCCGGTGTTATCCTCGGATCCTGATCAATTTGGACGGGTGATGACAACATGTAGGATGTGTAGGTGTATTTAATTTAATGGATTAATTACTAGCTGTTTCCCCGCAACTTCGTCTATGTTAAAAGTCTAATAAACCCTAATCTATATATTAATATGTGATACCAAAACTTAAGACCCCTTTTTACGAAAATTGCGCTGATACAGGAGCATAAAATTTGGCACACTTATAGTATATGTGTAGGAGAGGTGCAGAATGCAAATATTTTTCAATAATAATGCTTATAAAGTACTTACATTAAATCAATAAATAAAACATTACCCACACAACCATGCATTTGACACACACAAACAAATATATTGATGATAACGATAAAAGCTTAGAAGCTGGTCTTGAGAAATGAAGATGGCGTTCTTATCAAAAACATATTAAAATTTACTATGGTCGAATTTTGTCCAACGGGCGACCACTAGTACATATAAAAAGGTTTTGACAAACTCGCACACAAAAATGACAAGGACTGTGAGTTTATTTCACCGGGTCTCTTTAGTGAGAAGGCGCATTTCGATTCGTTTATAGATTTCAAAATTATATGTATACGTCACAAGAACTACAGTATGGGTGAAATAAAAGCATCTTCACGTCCATATCCCCGAAAATTTAGGCAGAGGCACAACCAGGGCACCCACGACTAGCCGAAGACACTAAACCCCACAATGTGATAGGTGGCAAGCCTATCGCCAACTAAGCACATATCCAATCCCGAGCATTTTTTTTTAATTAGAATTTAAACAAATTTTCTTTTTGTTACCCGACCCGGGATTCGAACCCGGGGCCTCATGCAATCAAGTCCAACGCCTGAACCACTAGACCGCAGAGGCGATTATTTTATATTTCTTTATATTGTTATTAAAAATATAAATTACGTGATTTATTGCCACTTATCACCTATCGCCAAAAGGACATTTATCTGATGCCGGGCATCGTAGTTTGTCTTTGAAATTTGAAGCAACAAATTTTAAGTTGCTTGACCTCGGAACCGAACCCGGGATCTCGTGCTGTCAACGCTAACACCGGACCAATAGAATAGCAAAACGGTAATCTTATATATCATAGCTATGTTTACTTTTTGTGTATCAAAGTAGTGTTTGTCCCCGTGTTGGTCCGGGTTCCTTTGCAGAATAGACCATCTGCCTTCTTGTCTGCAAAAATCATACTTTTACGTGTTCATTTAATGTATGTACTGCTCATTTTGAAATTTAAATAAAATTTCCTATTTGAAATACAAAGTATGATCATATTACCACTTGCGCTGTTTGCGGCAAGTTATATGAGAAAAGTTCGAGTACACCGAGACTTATGTGTGTTACGTGCAAAATATCATTGTACCGCGTTATTTATTGTAAAAATGTTGGTCCGGGCTCCTTTGCAGAATAGACCATCAGCCTTCGTGCCAGGCAGCTCTTAAAAGGCGAGCATAGGCTTACCGTCACTAACACCGTGACATCCTAGTAGGTGGTAGAGTTTCGCAGCAACTCGCCCGGGTTGGTTCGCCTTGCCTATTCCTGCCGCCATAACGTCAGTGCTTACTGTTGACGTGTTCCGATCCGGAGGGTAAGGGAGCCGGTAAACTTACTTTTGCTCGAGGTCTAACATCTTGGCCTCAGGTTGGCAACGCACCATTACCACCTATGGTGTCTCTAGGCGTCGTGAATTTCTTACCATCAGGAAATCCGTCTGCTTGTTTGTCTTCCAACATCATAAAAAAAATTTGAAAGCGTTTGTATGCTTCCAACACCAAGAAGATAGATCAAGACTGTGTGTTGTTAGCCTTAGAAATTCACTCTTTCAAAAAAAAAATTTAAATTGGTTGGTATATTTTTTTTATATGACATTGGAAGGCAAACAAGTAGATGGATTTCCTGATAGTAAAAAATTCACGCAACCTAGAGACACCATTTGTAATGGTGCGTTTCCAACCTCGGCAACGTTAGGCCTCGAGTAAGAGTGAGGCTGCCTACTACCTTATCCTCCTAACTGGAACACGTCAACGGCAAGCGCTGACGTTATGGCGGGAGGAATAGGTAAGGCTGTGGTACCAATCCGGGAGAGTCTTTGCCAAACTGTGCCTAGTTAGATGTCATGGTTTTTGTGACGGCAAGCCTATGCTCGCCTTTTACGAGCTACCTGGCAGAAAGGTAGTTGGTTTCCAAAGGAGCCCGGACTAACACCTGGATAAATAATAAGTAAGTATACATAATAATACAATAATATTTTTTTTAACCGACCACAAAAAAGGTGGATGTTCTCAAGTCCACTGTATTTTGCAGAACAGCAAAGGAGAAGGGGAAGGGAAAATAAGGAAATGTCAAATCAAAAGCCGACATCAAAGCATTTCCAGTCTTTTCTGTATTTATAAAATTATTTTCAATACACCAAAATATATTTTAAGTCATTAATAATCTTATAAAACACTAGCGCTATTCCACACACATTTTATAAGTATAGTTTTTGCTAATTACTTCATCTTCAGGATTATGAACTACAATCAAAAACAGTAAATTGTATTATTACATTTGTATTTTTTTATATCTCGCCTCTGTGGTCTAAAGGTCCAGAAGTTGGACTTGACTTCATGAGGTCCCGGGTCGGGCAACAAAGAGATGTGATTTTTCCTATTACATTTGTACAGTATGTATTTTTTATATATAGCTGGTGTGGTCTAGCGGTCCAGGAATTGGACTTGACTTCATGAGGTTCCGAGTTCGATTCCCGGGTCGGACAAAAAAGAGAAAATGTGATTTTTCCATTTTTCTAATAAAAACAAATGTAGCTCGGGATTGGATATGTGCCCGGTTGACGATAGGCTTGCCACCTATCACATTGTGGAACTTATTGCCTTCAACTATCCGTGGTTGTCATGGTTGTGCCTCTTCTTGCCTCTTCGGGAATATGGACGAGAGGATACTTACCCTGGATACTCCATAGACCACGATTGTTTTTACTATCAGGAAAGCCGTGTGCTTGCTTTTTTATTATCTAATCATATTAAAATAAATTGTCAATGAAGTTCTGTCAAATATTTACAGAGAAATTATAAACATTTTGTAAATTGAAACAGTCATAGAAAGTTTGTTCAATTAATACAGCCGTTCTTGAGTTTTAAACCGACACCGAAAAAGGCGGATATGAATTCGACTGTAGATATGTTTTTTTGTGTTTTTGTTGTATGGTTGTTACGCGCTTTCCAGGCCAAAAGTCAACCGATTTCGATGGTTATTTTTTTTTAAATCATCATGATTCCGATTTTTATCGTGAAGTGACTAGTGGTTTTCAATTTATAGTTATAAATAATATTGCTCTAATTTTTCACTTATCTTGAAGACCTCATCAAAGATGAAAAGTTCATAATATAATAATAATATATAATATAAATATAATATATAGATAATTAAGTGCAATTCAAAAACGGCTAACAAGAGTAAGTTACTTAAATTTAATTCTGACTAGTTCGGAACAATTTGCTATCTTTCTAAAAAAGAATTATCTTGTCACGACGTGGTACCTACCCAATGAAATAGTTGGAGTCGGTTTTTGCAGTTTTATTGCGCTTAATTATGTATTCAACATATTATTTGTCGATAAGTTACTAGTCACCCCAGTGGGTTCGATTCTAGAGTTAGACAACTCAAACCATATTTTTTCAATTTTCTAAAAAAACGTACTTGGGATTAAATAAGTTTCCGGTTGATGATAGGTTTTTCGCCTATCATATTGTAAGACTAAGTACCTTCGGCTAATAATGTGTGTCCTTTCTGTATCTCTGTGTAACCTTCAGAGATAGGAGCGTGAAGATACTTCTTTTAAAGTAGCTTCATCAACGCAGGTACAATGCTAATGCCATATTTACCTTTGTATCAATTGACAGTTATTTAAAAAGCAATTTTCAACTATTTATTCATCGCGCAATTGCAAACAAAAAAACTCAAGATTCTTGAAAAGGAATAACAAAACAATAAAAAAATCAGTCGTGCATTCATTTCTCTTTCAGCCTCTGTCTTTCACAGATAATTATATCACAGACGGAGGAAACAAATAACTTTTAATAAAGAAATAGAATTATTTAAATAAAGGAACTCATTGTTAAGTCCCCTCTTTAGGTAAGTGTATGAGAGTTAGTGTAATTTTTTTAGAAATCTTTACCCTAGATATAAATTTACAAAAATACTCTAAGATATAACAGTTCAATTTTTTTTCACGAAACACACATATTGCACACTTACAATAACCCTTTAACCACTGCATTCAAAATTAACTATAGTAATACATGCACGTGGTCACAGTGAGATAAATATATGTTTCGACTTTTTTAAACAATAAAAGACAAAAAAAATGTAATTTATCACTTCAACAAAAATAACATTATAAAATCTAGTCAAAATAGTTTATAAAATCTATTTAAAATAGTTACCCCCGATTAAAAACAGAGAGAAAGCAAGGCGGCAAAGAGCAAAGAGACAATGCAACAAAATAGAATTACATAACTGAGAAATACGTCGATTTATCAAACAAAGCCTGTACCAGCTTTACACGGTCGGACATACTATTATTATACATGTAAATCTTTCGCTTGAATCACTCTATCTAAAGAAAAAAAACATCAAAATCCGATGCGTAGTTTTAAATATCTACGCATACATAGGGAAACGCAGCAGAAAGCGACATTGTTTTATACTATGTAGTGATAAAAATAATTATTCGCAATAATTTCTTTTGAAAATAAATAGAACTGAAAATAAACTCATCAAAGTACATAAATAGACATTCCAATTTGTGATTTGCTGTGAAAACATTTAGAATATTTCAGTTACTACTTAATAAAATGTTGCAAGATTCTAAAGACCCTTTATCTGCTTAAACGGGATTAAAATACCTCATACATAATTCCTGGAAGTTTGCATAAAAACGTATTATCTCTTTGTATGTAGTCGGAAACTCTTTTACGATTTACAACAATTTTCAATTATCCCAGACTCGTTGACGTAATAACATACATGCGTAATAAAAACAAATTAAATCCGTTAATTTACACAATAAAAGAGAGTCGTTCCGGTCTCGGAATTGGCTTTTCGAACTAAACCACCGGATGTCTAAACCTCGGTTCACAACGTTAACACAATTTAATTATATTTTCATAAAACATTAGCCGAATGTGAATTTTTATTTTTAAAAGAGGTTCTTTATTGTAATGCAGCGGCTATGGGCAATATAATGTAAAATGGCTTCACGGTTTTAAAAATTATTAATAGAATTACTATATAATATAGACTACAAAACTTATTTAAAAAATTATTGAACTGTACTTTTCTGAAATTTCGCCAAGTTTTCATTTTGTGTTTTTTTACTTCTCTCCCACTGTAACTCCAAAAAAATTGAAATAAAAAATTGGAGTGGGCAACCCTTATCACTAAGGGGGATGAAATATAGATAACAACTAATTCTCAGACCTAGCGTGTGTGCATTAAAGTGCAGATGAAGATGTATCATCAAAATTGGATTAGCACTATAGGAGTATGGTAACAAATCATGTCACTCAATTTTTTTTTATATACACATAGTATTTCGATTGTAATATATCTTAGATTTTTTTTATATTTTCAGCGGCTAACAAATTCGCAATAAAAAATAGCTGGAGATGTGTAAAATATTGAACTAGATAAAAAAATAAAGACATTTTTAGATGATTTTTTTAAATTTGTCTAGCAAGATACAAATTTGGCGATTATAAGCAAACATTTCTTTTTATTATATAAATTGGTATTTTGAAGTAAAATAAAAAAAATACCTGATATTCTAAAAGTGGCTTTAGATAAAGGAAAAACAAACTCCGCAAGAAGTAAACTTCCAAACAGCTAAACGTAAGAGTTAATCACGCGTAAACGGGCTCTTGTAACAGTTATATCCCTCCTTTATTATCGTACAAGTATATAATTTATTGTGAAACATCTAAGTCAGTATCTTAACGTCCGTATCTCCAAATATGTAGGCAGAAGAACAATCAGGGCACCTATGATTAGCCTAATGTACTAAAAATGAAGAAAAGAAAGTACCCATATTCTGATAGGTGCCAAACCATGTCCATCCGGGATTGCATTCTGCATTTCCGGGAGTCGAAACTTGGATCTTGCTTAGTCAAGGCGTACGCCAGTTCACAATACCACGGATACAAAATGTTGATAAAGCAAAATAAATTATCTTCACGACCATATCCCAGAATAGATAGGCAGAGACACAACCAAGGCACCCACGACTAGCCGAAGACACTAAGGCCCATAATGTGATAGGTGGCAAACGTATCGGCAACCATATCCAATTCAGTTATTTTCAATAGAAAATTGAAAATACTTATTTTTTTTTGTACCATTTTTTTGTTATTTTAATAACAAAATCATAGGTATTCTTTCTACTTACTCTTTATTACTAAAAATAGTGTTTTAACACTCAAATTATTTTAATGCAACTTAATAGTTAGCTGAAAATGTTTTCTTTATTCTATATTGGTTAAAAATGCATTTATCGTTATATTTAATGTCACATCATATTTCGCTCTGAATATCATCGTGATTTTTTCTTCTACTTTTTATTCTACACTATTTTTAAAAATGTGTTTTATCATTACATTTTATGCCACTTTCAATTTCGCTGTCAAGATAATAATGAATATTTGTCCAATTTTTTTCATTTTTTAAAAAATGGTATTTTCTCGCTATAGTTTTTTTTCTTTGATAATGAAAGGCAAGCAAGCAGACGGATTTCCTAATAGCAAGAAATACACGTGGTAATGGTGCGTTGCCAACCTGAGGCCGTGATGTGAGGCCTCAAGCAAAAGTAAGTTTACCGGCTACCTTACCCTCCGAACCGCAACCAGTCAACGGCAAGCATTGATGTTATGTCGGCAGTAACAGATAAGGCGGTGGTACCAATTCGGACGAGTTGCTGCGAAACTCTACCACCTAGTTGGATTTCACGGTGTTCGTTAACCCTTATTTATGTCATTGTTTGTATGTTAATGTATCTTGGAAAAATAACATTTTATTTTTTTATAACTGTATACTTGGTAGCGTAGTTGATATACAAACAACGTTAACAGTGTTAATATACCAAAAATATAATTACTAATCTATTATTATACTTTTTTCATGTCACATATCCACAAGCTGTACCATAGGAAATTTGCTTACTTGTTTCTCTTCTGAAACTATAAAGAAGAAAACGAGTTCTGTCTGAACCGTCAACTTGATTAGTATTGAAGCATCTTATTCACGCCCATATCCCAGAATGGGTAGGCAGAGGCACAACCAGGTCACCCACGACTAGCCGAAGACACTACAATGTGATAGGTGACAAACCTATCGCCAACCGGGCACTTAACCAATCCCGAGCAAATTTTCAAATACAACATTTTCTTTTTGTTGCCCGACCCAGGATTCGAACCCGAAGTCAAGTCCAACACTTGAACCGCTAAAACACAAATGCGATTAGTATTGAAGTTTACTTTAAACCCTCTTTCTTGCCTTGTTTTAATTACTTCAACAATTACTTGCTAAAATAATATAATTACTCAATTTAAACTTAGTGCGAATCATAAAATAGTCATTATAAAAATTGAAGTTACTCGAGAAATATGCTAGGCCAAGTCAAGTAAATGTAGCGAAATTTATTGCTATCGTTTAATATTCCATCCATGAAATTTAATTAACATTTACAAATCAACATTTCAGTTGCTTTTTGTATAAATAAAGATGAGATAACCAATAAAGTTTCGAATGACAAAGTTGTGTTCCTATTTATATCGTTTCCACTTTATGTTAAACTTCAGCAAATAGACATTACGTTGAGATTAAGTCTGTATAAGTGTTTTTTAAAGTTCTATACGATTATAACCTAGCAAACTGTTACCCCTGCGTCTGTTACATTTTTTTTAATTACCTTTTTCAAGAAAATATCTATATATTAATACATATTATTAGTGTTGTAAGTCATTTAGCAAAAAAGTATTCAGATGGAACAGTAACATAATAACATAGTTTAACAGAAATTAACATATTTTTTCTGTTACAGAAGGTGCAATTCCTGACGAGGCCTAATCTGGCAACGCTGTAATTATACGAAGCTAGTCAACAGTCATATCTATCAAGTACATGTTATTTGTAAAATTTTCTGAAAAAAAATATAATTTAACAATGTTTTATAATATAATAAAGGAATAAATTGTATTTATTTTTTGGTGTGTTATTAAATTTTTTACTTACTGTATTAATTTTAAAGACTTATGATACTCGTATTCTAGGCAAATTCCCAAGTTTAAAAATATTTAGGTACTTTGGCGGTATTTGTTCCTAGGATATAAATTTTTAAATCTAATATTTAACGCGTTCTTTATCGAAATGTTACCATTTTGTATGCGGGCTTTTACAACATTTTACTTTAATATAACTTAATTTATTATTTAGATATTTGTTAATTATAAAATGTATTAACATACAATTTAGTATTCTTTTCTATATTTGAAAACTGATTTATAAATAAACCTAATAATTATATCACTAAATTTTCGTGTCATTTAATTTTGTCTAATGTTAATCTCATAGGTCATAAAGGCCCACATTACGAAGAAGGTGTTAAAATTATTATATTGGAAATTACGTACAAATATAGCTCTTACAACTGTCACCTTCTAGAATAGTCTGTATATTCTAAGTTCAATACGTAGACATAAGCGAAATGGGGCAGGTGTAGTTAGTTGAATAAATATAGTTATGGTATTGGAATTGTATTTTATTAGTAAAACGTTGATGTATATTGAAGGGCTTCGTGCGAACTTAATGTTTGTCCAATAAAAGTTTATTCGGAGCCGAAATTAGTTTCATTTTACCCTCATCAAATATTACAAACCGATTTCTTTTTTCAAAGTTTAATACTTATTGGAAAGGGAACCTTTAATTCAATAGAATGTTTATGTAAAGTTTTGGGTCATTTGTGTCCCGAATGTATTTTAGGGTTACCAAACCGTAACTTTTAGTTTATCAAATGTGCTGATTAGCTATCAATGCTATTGCTTGGTCCTTTTAGGTAATACTTACCTTATCTTATGTTCCGATCAGGAGGGAGGGAGCCAGTAATCTTACTAACACCAAAGTCACAGGAGAGCAACGCACTTGCAACATCTATGGTGTGTGTAGGCCATAGTCGTCTCTTACCATCACAAGATGGTCTCGTTAGATTTCTTGTCACATAAAAAAACAATGACAAAAATTCAGTCGATTTAGGAACTGCCTTTTTTTTTGAAAATTAGTAGAAGAAAAAAGTGACAGGCTAACTCATTTAAGGCCATTTGCACATTTCTGAGTTAAGCATTTACCTCGGAGTTAGCTTCTAACATGGGACTAAACCGATACGTATTTGACATTTTGACCCGTAACTAAATTTAACCCAGAAACGTGCAAGTGGCCCTTATAAAACTAAGACTTGCTTAAAACAGATAAACCGATTTCAATGAAATCTGTCATATAGATATGACATCGGCATGAGAATTATTTTAATTAACAAGAAACTGGTGATTGTCATGTTCCGGTTTGCATTGCATTGCATAAGATTGCCAGTAAAGTTGCAGAGTAGGGCTAGCATTTCGGCCCCAGAACGAAGACGCGCCTGTAACTTCTATTATGTCTGTAGGCTACGGTTGTCTCTTATCATCAAAAGAGCCATGTGGTTGTTCGCTTATCTCTTATATAAAAATAGTCTTATAATATATAAAGACACAAACAACCTTCAATGCATGCAAATTACTGAAAAGGTTTTGCGTAAAGAACTTGCGCAACAATTTAAGCACATTCATCCAAATTCCGACTTCGACTTCAATGAATAGTCCGTCTAATTACACAAATATTGAGTATTTTCGTCAATTTCCCTGAGATCCACTTATCAGATCAGACTTGGTGGCAATGAAACCACCTCGGAAGTGCGCTCTTTCAAATAAAAAAATATTTTTTGAAATCGGTACATAAAGACGGAGAAATTTATTTTAAACATGTAGGTACACGAAAGAAATAAAGAAGTTGAACGAATTAACGCGCCTCTTTTTGCTAATTCGGTCAATAAGATGTCATTTATTGTATTGTAGTGATTATATTCTCTTTGGTATCTATGAGTACTGGATGTTGTCGGCAGCTACATTAAAACATTCACATTGTTTTCTCCTGTAAACCTACTCTGATACATTAGGATCAGGATAAAAAGTGGGATGCGATTCCCCTTATTTTCATACTCAAGAAGTCAAGTCCGACACCGGACCGCTACACCACATAAGCGATTATGCCATATAAGTCACTAATTAATATGTTATGCTATTAACGGCCACAAAATTTTGTTTTAGGAATTGAATTTAGGATTCCAAGGATTTATTGATACCTACTAATATCGATAAAAATGAAATTGGAGATATTTCCCATATCCAATTACCTCTTTTTTAAACAGTGAACAAGCACACGATTATCTTGATCGTAAGAAATATCTGTGGCCTATACACACCGTAGATGTTATAGGTGTGTCAATAGAGTTATACAATCCATTTATAAACGTCATGAGATGAAGTCTCAAGTATATATACCCACAATTTTGCAAGCGCAGCAATAAACTTTCTCGAGTTGCTTCTACATAAAATAAACATTGAAACCTAAAAAGGTTAAATAAGTCCATATTTTTAACCAAAGAAACACTTGTACTGTTTTACGTATCACTTATAATATATTAAATAAAAAATATTGTTTAGTAGTTTAAGTTTTAGCCCTGATGATGCTGTATAAGCGAAACCGGTAGACTATTTACAAAGTAATATACTATAAGTGATACGTAAAACAGTACAAGTGTTTCTTTAGTTAAAAATATGAATATTTGGAAGCGCCGACGATGGAAAATATCAAATAAAAAGTATCTTCACGCCCATATCCCCGAAGAGGTAGGCAGAGGCACAACCAAGGCACCCACGACTAGCCGAAGACACTAAGTCCCACAATGTGATAGATAGGTGGCAAGCCTATCGCCAACCGGGCACATTTCCAATCCCGACCAACATTTTTTTTTATTAGAAAATTGGAAAAATACAATTTTCTTTTTGTTGGCCGACCCGGGATTCGAACCCGGGACCTCATGCAGTCAAGTCCAACACCCGGACCGCTAGACCACAGAGGCGATTATCAAATATAGGTTAAACAAGTCATTATTAACACGACCCATAGACTACTCTGCAGGTGCTTGAGGGGTTAGGGCTCCACTGCCTTATCTACTCCTGCCACGATGACAGAGTTTATTACTATCATGTTCGTGTCCGGAGGGTGGTGTAGCTAGCAGACTGCACATACGGCGTCACGACCTCACCAAAAGATAACGACGCAGCTATGACTGTCTATCCTATATCTAGATATCTACTAACCGCCTTGTTGGTCGATTGGCTAACACAAATGCCTACATACACTTACCACCCGCGAGGCTTGGGTTAGATTTCCGACGGTGTCAGGCATTTGTGTGATGAACATTTAGATGTCATCATTTCCAGGTCTGGGTGTTTGTTAAATTTTATGAAAATCGTTAACTCAGTTATATAATTTTCTTACTTTGGTGTTAGATAAATAGAAGATCCACTTTGTTTGTTGGTGATTACACGAACAGTCTACAGTCGAACAGCTGAAGAGGACATAGAAAAAAATAAATAAGCTAAAAGAAATTATTAAGCGCATTGAAACTGCAAAAACCGACTCTATACCGATAAAATTAATTCAAGTAGATTTACAAAATCGTTCACAAAGACGAAAGAAAACATTTGTGACGCGTACTACATAATACCATCTCAGAATCATAATAAAGACAAAAGAACCATCGTAATCGGTTGGCTCTTAGCCGAGTAATCGCATAACAAACAAAAATATAAAAAAAACACACTCGATTTGCCTCCTTCTTTGTTGGAATCGGTTATTAAAAAACTCGCTCCAACTTTAGAACTTTTTAGAGATAGTGAAACCGCGAGCAATCATCACTAGTATTTCATAAAATTTCTTATGCTGATTATATAGTGTGCCTTATTCGTTCTATTACTGGTATGAAAAGTTTATATTATATAGTTTGTAGGACCATGTGAAGTGTCCGTCTATCCCAACTTCGACACGCATTGGACAACAAACTAAACTTTGTTTTAGTTTGAAATAGTTTCGAGTTGGCTTTGAAAATATATCCATTACCCTTCAGACTGAGTGGGTTTGGAATATTACGAGCACAGTTGTTATTTATTGTACTGAAAATGTGTGGTTTATAGGCTATTTATTAGCCTTCGACTTGCCTAATTTGTAACTTAATATTAAGAGTAGGTACTAAAAGTTAAATATATTCATTTTTGTATATTTATGTATGAGAGATCAGCGAACAAGCACATGAGTCTTCTGATTGTAAGAGATAACCGTGGCCTATAAACACTATAGATGTTATAGGTGCGTTGCTGACCTGTATATAAGGCCTATTGTGCCTCTGGACTGAAATATTACATTCTCATTATGGTGGCACGAATATGTAAGGCGGTGGATCTATCTTTACAACCAGTGATCTTGTTGGTTATCTATACTGGTATTATAAATCTGAGGAGTTTGTTTTTTACTTGAACGCATTAATCTCAGGAACTACTGGCCCAATTAGAAAAATTCTTTCAGTGATAGGTGAGCAGTCGTGAGAAGAAAAACGGTGGTGCCAGTTAGCTCTGTAAGATATCATACCGTGTGGCCAAAGAACACTAGTCATATAAGAATAATAGGTTTTTTGAGTACACCTAGTCTACCAATCACGAAGGCCAGACGCGTGGTATGCGCATGGTCAGCTTCATACGAAACGTTTCTGCTTAGTAAACTACTTTTTAAATTTATTATTTCCACAATATCATCATATAATACTTTTAAGACGAATAAGTTTATTTAAGTTTACTTATTTTTGTTAATTTTCTTACACAAATATGCATTATTTGATTTTGTAGTATTTTAAAGAAATTCTTTAATATCGTGTATGAAGGATTTCTTATCTTATAGTAATAATTTTTCGAGTAATTAGTGTCCCAATTATTTTAATTTTTACATTAATAATAACACTGAGAAAAAGATCTCGACTTTTTAGGTAGTCTGCCTTTTCTAAACAGCTACGACTTCTGCACACCAATGAGACAGATGACAAAAATAAGTTTGATGTTGAGTCGGAACATAATAAAATTACTTTCTTTCTTCTGAAACTATCTTATGAACTTTAATTCTGATGTACACCACACCTACTAGGTACTAGGTGGTAGATTTTCGCAGCGACTCGTCCGGATTGGTACCACCGCCTTATCTATTCCTGCCCCCATAACGTCATGACGTGTTCCGTGAGGGTAAGGTAGCCGGTTAACTTACTTATGCTCGAGGCCTAACATCCTGACCTCAGGTTGGTAACGCACCATTACCACCTTTGTTGTCTCTAGGTGGCGTGAATTTTTTACCATCAGGAAATCCGTCTGCTTGTTTGCCTTCCTATAACATAAAAAAAAACGTAGAGACTTAAGCCTCTATACTCCAGGAGGTTCCAGTTTATTTAATTTGAAGTTACCATTGTTGGTACCAATTTTGGTCTTAATGACTTTACGGCAACATTCAATGCTTAAAATTTTTTTGCTAATAAAAAAATGTTGGTCGGGATTGGAAATGTGCCCAGTTGGCGATAAGCTTGCCAACTATCACATTATGGGACTTAGTATCTTCGGCTAGTCGTGGGTGCCCTGGTTGTGCCTCTGCCTACCTCTTCGTGGATATGGGCGTGAAGATACTTTTTTTGCTAGTTTTTCTAAATATGTGTTTCTAAAAAAGTGTCTTCACTATACCCGACGAGCTAGAGAGAGAAAGAGGCACAACCAGGGCACTCACGACTAGCCTAAGCCACTAAGTCCCACACTATGATATGTGGCAAGACTATATCCAACCGAGCACATATCTAATCTCGTGAAAGTGGCTACTTTCTTTTATTAAAAAATTGAAAATTTCTAAAACCTTAAGAAGTCACGTCCATTGCCGAAATATCATAGAGACGATGTGTATTTCTAAATTTTCAAAAAAATCTTCTTTCAGAGTTTTCTTTACCATTGGATACAATTGAATTTTTCGAGAATTGGCGAAATGCAGACAAAATTGTAAAGACAATAGCGTATATTCCATCTTCACGCCAAAATAGCTAAACTGATACCCATATTTAAAAAAATAAATTAAACTTTTGAAGGACTCTACTGTTTATCTCAAAATTTCAACGGGGGCATTGGAGAGCTAAATATTTAATAACTATACTACGCGGGCGAAGCCCAGGGTAGCAGATAGTTACATATACTAGTGGTCGCCCGTTGGTTGAAATTGACCATAATAAATTTTAATATCTTGTTGATAAGAGCGCCGTCTTCATTTCTCAAGACCAATTACTTTGTTTCCAAACTTTTTAGTGCGCCATCTGTGATCTTTTATCGTTATCACCAATATATTTGTATGTGTGTGTCAAATGCATGGTAGTGTGGGTAATGTTTTATTTGTTGATTTTAATGTACTTTATAAGCATTATTACTGAAACATTTTAGCGTTCTGCACTTCTCCTTCACATAAACTATAAGGGTGCCAAATTTTATGCTCCTGCGTCCGCGCAAACTTTCGTAAAAAGGGGTCTAAAGTTTTGGCATCACGTATTAATTTAGAGATTTTTACCTTTTGCTCGCATTTTACGCGCTGCCTGTTAGAGAGGCTGATGGTATATTCTAATCAACTGACCCGGTCTCACATGGAGTATAAAAATAAATTGGCATTGCATTCGTTATCGCATCACGCATCGACGGATGAACTAATTTTGCTAATTCTTTTTTGTCACATGTGTTATACTATTTCTATTTTTTTACTGTTTTCATAACAGATCGACGCCTATGTAATTTTGTATCGCTTACGTTAAAATGTACTACTTATAATGGTTACTGTAGGAGCTACATCGAGCTATACCTAGTTATTGTCAGGATTGTATATTAAAAAAACGACGTGACGAAATGAAAACTTGAATATTAACGTTGTGCATTTTTGATATTATAAAATGGTTAGGGAATAATTTTGCACGAATTATAAGTATGAAAGTACTATCAGTTATGTGATAAAATACAATATTTATTTATTGCGCTATCGTACACAAACATGACAACAAGAACATTTGCAACAATTCGCAAGCACCCTGCGCGTTCTTGCGAATTTTCTATCAGGTCACGTGTCCTGACGCGAGTTTAGAAGTTTTTACTCATTTCAAAAAAAGTACGCAACGCTGCTAAAGAAGTTTTTACTTAAAAGTATCTTCATGCCCATATTATAGAAGAGGTTGGCAGAGGCAAGGCTCCCACGACTAGCCGAAGACACTAAGTCCCTCAATGAGATACCTAGGTTGCAAGCCTATTGCCAACCGGGGATATATCCAATCCCGGGCAACTTTATTTTTAATAGAAAATTGATAATGCACAATTTCTAATTTTTTTCGTTGCCAGACTGGACATCAAACCCGGGACCTCAAGAAGTCAAGTCTGACGCCGGACCATGGACCGACCACAGAGGCGATGTGTGTGATCCTAACTGTGTAGATGTGACAATCTGGATATCTGGATTTTCTTTTAGAACCTAATCTTTTGCCATTTTATAATACGTAAAGCATTTTGTCAAACTAGGGGTCCCCAAAAAGATACTTTAATAAATCTAATTTAGTTTGTTCCCCTCAAGTTATCGTAATACCAAAAGAAAGCAAAGAAAGTCTTATTTGCCAAATAAGATCAAACATGACTTAAGTTCGCCAAAAAGAATACATTTAAAAGAAATCCCTCCGGTCGCGTTTTGCTTGCGATATAAAGATATCTCAAAAAAATAACATTTTATTTTTGCTTTACACAAAAATATCATATTTAATTCCCAGGTGGAGTAAACAGGTAAGAAGTACAACGGCTTCATTCACCACCAACTACTAGACATAATATGTCCTCTAATTTCAATAGGTTTATCTGCAAGCCCATTACTACTAAGATTAAAAACTAAATATATTTTTGTCTTCTGGAGCATTTCACGTGAAGCGGACAGGGAAAAAAGTGAGGTTCTGATAAGTGACCATAGTCGGCCTATTTGTACTTCTAGCAGTTATGAATGACTACACAAAATGTTTTTTTAATATATTGTATACTAGCTGCGTCCCGCGGTTTCACCCGCGTAAGTCCCAATCCCGCGGGAACTCCGGGATAAAAAGTAGCCTATATGTTATTCTGGGTCTTCAGCTTCCTACATACCAAATTTCATCGTAATACAAACTTTCGCATTTATAATATTAATAATAGGATTCACCAAGTTATAGGTTTCTAAAGAATTGTTGTGATTTTAATTACAATTTTTTGAAAGTTTTGTTTTTTAATATAATAAATTTACTATAAAATATTTTACAGAGCGATACACATTAGAAATTCACTGTGTCATTTTGAGAATAAAATAAAATAAAAAAAAATTTTTTTTGGCTGTTCAAAACCGGAAGTAATCTTTTTAAACCAGAATTACAGTCACTTCGACCAATTTTATTTTCCTTTTTTTCTTTAAAAATATAGCTGAAAGTGTGTAAAAAGTACACTAGAAAATTTAAAATGGGATCTCTATTAGTTTACGTGTTACATCAAATTATACACACCCGCGATGCAAAAGGCGTCACACGTAGCGCATTCTTAGATTGGTTAGTGTTCCTCAAACAAAATTACTTACTTGTAAAATTTACTGTGATAAAACAATTTTTTTATGACATTGGAAGGCAAACAAGCTGACGGATTTCCTGATGGTAAGAAATTCCCGCCGTCTAGAGACACCAAAGGTGGTAACGGTGCGTTGCCAACCAGAGGCCGGAATGTTAGGCCTAGAGCAAAAGTAAGTTTACCGGCTACCTTACCCTCCGAACCGGAACACGTCATGACGTTATGGCGGCAGGAATAGGTAAGGCGGTGGTATCAATCCGGGTGAGTCGCTGCGAAACTCTACCACCTAGTCAGATGTCACGGTGACGGCAAGCCTATGCTCGCCTTTTACGAGCTGCCTGGCACAGGAAGACAGATGGTCTATTCTACAAAGGAGCCCGGACCAACACGGGGAATAATCATAATAAAACAACATTTTCAGAACCTCACTTTTTTTTCCCTGTCCGCTTCACGTGAAATGCCCCTATTACATTTATTTACAACTTCAACTAAACTTCACGAATTCTTTTTGTGCCTTTAATTTTCTTTTAAATTGACATGATTAATAACAATTGATGTCCGTTACGATAGAATAATGACTAATAATAAAAGTGATCACTTTTTTGTTCCACTAAGTTCACGATGCTATATCTTACCCCCTCTTCGTCAAAACCTTGCCAAGATACGTGCCTGATACTGTACCGGGACAAATTCGTAGTAGAGTCTTTTTTATGTCTGAAAAGACCATTCAAGTCTCAGAGTACAGCCTTGGCTGTTTATTAAATTACATACATATATCGATACAGGAATAGTATCGATATATGTATTTCGATGTATCATCCATCTTTGACTATCATCAATAACACAAGCGTATAGTTTGCTTACTTTTAGATTAGATCAACTTATGTAATTTGCTCAAGAGATATTTACTTACTAATTTCTTCAAATATACTTAACTTTAACTAAACAAAATCGTACAAAATGACACCAAAATTGAAATCAATTATGTTGATGTTTGTCAGATTAGTTTTAAACATTTTGGTGTTGCTAAATCTAATTTTGTCAGCAAAAATATAAAAAATAGGTTCTATTTTTAACATTCAATATTATTAAGATTTTTTGAAAAGTTAGTTTGTCAGTTTTTTATAACGAAAGTAATTATTTAAAATCTTAAAATCATAAAAAATCGCCTTCAATTTCAATAAGTAAATCATCTACGTACATAAAATTTTAAATGAAATTCAACACTAAATGGCAATGCCACCACGACGAAAGTGCGCTCTTTCAAAAAAAACGTTTAGAAATGACAGAGAAATCGAATAACATACATAAAAAATATGTGAGTTAAACATATAACCTCCTCATTTTCAGAAGTCGGATAAAAATAGCGGTTCGACATATTTCAGTTTTTGCTTCCAAGGCCAATTACTAGGAATATATGTTCATGAAAAGAACTCTAGTTCTTAATCGCCATGGACGTATAAAAAATAATCGCTCAAAAAAACTAGAAACCAAATGCTTTGTAAAGGAGACTACACTTGAATATTGTTAAGAAGCTAATACGTTGCGTTCATCCCGAACATTCTCCACTTTAGCAATAGCCCATCAGTTGAGCAAACAGAGGAGCCGGGTGTGTTGCGACCAGCAATCCGTTTGATTGTTTGATCGCCGCGAGTGCTGGCCGCGCCCTGGATAACACGATCACCGCTGTTTGGAAATGGTCAAAATAGCTCCGTACTAGTGACGTAATAATATTTAAATCCGCAACCGGGAAATTTATACGAATAATTTGTGAATATGAATGTGAGGAAAAATCTAATACTGGGGCTGGTCGATCGAAAGAAAAGAAAAAAGAAAGAAAGAAAGTTGGATATATTTTATTGTTCTACCACATTATTTTTATTTTTGTTATCCATACTACTACCACCACACTATTTTCACACCACACCACACTAATATCTATTTCCCGAGTTGGTCCGCGCTCCTTTGCAGAATAGACCATCTATCTGCCTTTCTTCCAGGCAGCTCGGAAAAGGCGAGCCTAGGCTTTCCGTCACTAACACATAATATCTGACTAGATGGCAGAGTTTCGTTTACTTTTGCCTAATATCCCAGCCTAAGGTTGTCAACGCACCATTACCAAATTTGATGTCTCTAGGCGGGGTGAACTTCTTACCATGAGGAAATCCGTCTGGTTGTTAGCCTTCCAACATCTTACAAAAATTAGCTAATGTTGCTCTCGACTTCGTATACGCTTTAAAGTAATTTTTTGTGATTGGTGATAGAAATGAAAGATTTCCCCGCAGTAAACGCTACACTAAATGTTGACCCGGGCTATAAGCTACTACTAAACAAAATTTGGTTAAAATCTGCTTAGTAGTTTTGGCGTAAAAAGTGAACAGACAAATGAACAAACATACAAAGTTTTAATAACCATAGTATTGAGTCCTGTATATTTTTTATGTGGTAAAACAGTGAACAAGCTCAAGGCTCTCTTAATGGTAAGAAATATAGTGGCCTATGAACACCATAGATATTATAGGTACGTCACTATTCTGTGGTCCGAATGACCGGCCTATTGTGCAAGTCTACCGGCTACCCTACCCACCGGACCGGAACACGACGATGTCGTTATGGCAGCAGGAATAGGTAAGGCGGTGGATTCCTACCCGGGCAATTGCTGCACAGCACTCTAACATCAGTTGTCTTGATGGCAGCGACCTATGCTCACCTCTTACGAGCTGCCTGGTGGGAAAGGCAGGTGATCTATCTATTCTACACAGGGGACCCCGACTAACACGGGGGAATACAAAGTGATTATATTACATGTACAAAATTTCTGGTATATTATATGTACCTATAGATACGAAAGACTGTGTCTGTTATGCTTTCACGAAAACAGCTGAGCTTTATTAAAGCCCGGTGAAGTTGTAAAAACCGCGAGGTTGGCAACACAATAGTCATTCAAAAAAATGAGCTTTATTTGGTAAAACTTCATATGCATGTAGTTCAAGACCAGAGTTCAAACAAATCCTAGTTCTGTTTTCAAAACAAAAAATAAGCCTCAAGAACGACAACATAACAACTACCACATAATAATACTAGGCTACGTTATGAGCACAGCTAACCTCACATACCTACAATAAAACCTGCAGGTAAAGGTTAGGTATAGAAAAGTTTAATCGGAACTAGTGACCTTTAACCCTCGTTTCCCGCTGCCCTCATGTAGCCTCTGACATTCATTTCCCTCATCTCGAGTTTTCTACAAACCGAGTGCTCTGTCCGTCTGTATAGCCGTAGGACATGCAATTTTGCTATTGTTTTGTAAACTAAACTACCTATAAATATATGTAGAAATTTGTATAATTTGTAGCGCCGACATACTTATATTACCGCTTTCAGGGTTGCCAGGGTTATCAGCAAAAGTTATGGTTGTAGATACCAGCTTGGCCAGACATTTGAACAAAAATGTTAAAAGTGAATAATACAATTTTTTTTTATTATAATGGGAGGCCAACAAGCAGACGGATTTTCTGATGTTAAGAAATTCACGCCGCCTAGAGTCACCAAAGGTGATAATGGTGCGTTGCCAATCTGAGGCTGGAATGTTAGGCTTCGACCAAAAGTAAGTTTACCAGCTTAGGGTAGCCTAGGAACTAGAACACGTCAGCGGCAAGCATTGGACCAATTACCAAACTATTGTCAAGAATAGGTAAGGCGGTATACTAGGCGTACTGGCGCTCTCCACTAGACAGGCTTTAGGCCAACATATCCAACTTGTGCCACATTCTTATATCACCAGACATACTAGCTTTTCACCACTGTCGTCTAGCGGTCCAGGTGTTAATCTTGATTTCATGAGGACCCTTGTTCGATTCCCGGGGCGGGCAACAATAATAAAACGTGGTTGTTCCAATTATCTAATAAAAAATGTTGCTCGGGATTGGATATGTGACCAGTTGGCGATAGAGTTGGCACCTATCACATTGTGGGACTTAGTATTTTCTGTCAGTCGTGGGTGCCCTGGTTGTGCCTCTGCCTACCTCTTCGGGGATATGGGCGTGAAGATGCCTATACAATCATTTTTGACAACAGAGTACAGTATGTGCCAAGCAAATAAAATATTTGCAGAATACGTTTGTAGTTATAAAATACATTCTCACATTTATACATTCTAACACGTTGTTGTATGCAAAATATTTAAAACAAAATGTCTACATTATTAAAAACACAAAAAGATCGCCAAAATTGCAGACACAGTTAAATAAATGCCAAAGGCGGGCGGAGATCAAGGGAGTATAAAGAGAAAATTGGGGAAATCTTTCTAGGTGACGCATGCACCCTCTTATGTGTTTAGTCAGTCTATGTTTATCTCTGTTGTTTTTCGATTTCGGAGGGTTAGGTAAGCTTGTCCTTATTTTTCAACCTATACGGGGGCCAATAGATAGGTCAAATATGTTTTTTTATGATATTGGAAGGCAAACAAGCAGACGGATTCCCTGATGGTAAGAAATTCACGCCAAGATTGCCAATCTTTGTCACGGATATGCGGTGTTAAGCAAAAGTAAGTTGACCGGCTACCTTATCCTCTGAATCAGAACACATTAACGACAAGAGCTGACTTTATGACGGCAGGAATAGATAAAAATCCGAGCGAATCGTTGCAAAATTCTACCACCAAGGCAGATATCACTTTGCTAGTGACGGTAAGCTTATGCACTCCTTTTACGAGCTTTCTGGCAAGAAGACAAATGATCTATTCAGAAAAAGATCAGAAGATACGAGAAGACCATCAGAAGATACGTGAGCTAGTTCAAAATGATCCTAGAAGCAGACAGTCTACTCTACACAAACGAACCGGACCAACACTAAAACGTTCACGCCTAGTCCCTTACGGTGTATATAGAGAGTATCGAGTGCCTAATGTCACGACCCTCTAGATATTTTGCATAGCTTTCTCCATATTCATAACTCTTTGTATTCGATTTCGGAGACTTTCGACACCACCCTAGGATAAAACGCTAGTAATATGATCGTGGAATATCAACCTAATATATCTCCGAGCACCTCCTTCCATCCTCATTTGCATTTTATATTGTTTTGTCAATCTTTCATCCGTCATTCTTTCTACATGATCAAACCAACAAACCATGCCATTCCAATACCACTCTTTCTCGGATCTTGCTACTGTGAATCGCCTTTGTGATCTAGCGGTCCGACGTCGGACTTGACTTATTGAGGTTATGTATATTTAACTAATTACTAATAAGAATAACGTTGCTCGGGATTGGATCTGTGCCCGGTTGGCGATAGTCTTGCCACCTATCACATTGTGGGCCTTAGTGTCTTCGGCTTGTCGTGGGTGCCCTGGTTGCGCCTCACTTACTTAATAACTGTTGTGAAATTCACAATTAAGTAAGAGTCGGATAACTCAGTGCCGGCTTTATATTTTATATGAGTGTAGGTCACTTTATTTCTACCACCCCATGTACATACCTTTACGCCGCTAGGACGCTGCCATCCCTAGGCCGCGGTCTATACGGCCAATTTATAAATCCAGGATTGTTGTGAATGCTATATCAGTGAGCTTTTAAACCTGGCAATAGACAAATAAATGGTTAGTAAATATAACTTACCACTGGTACTCAATCAATACGTTATAACCTATTGACCGACCTCTTTCAATGTAACAGTGTAACAATGATCAATATAATTGTCGCCAACAAGAAAGCGCACTCAGCGGCGGGTCGTTGTCGCTAATGTACCGCACACTTTGTATCAAATATCGGTAGCGACGACTCTACAATGTCTATGGTAGCCATTTTATAATGGGTAATACATATTTAGTAAAAACTCATAGTAATACAACGCTAAAAAGTGTGTTTTAATGAAGCTGTTATTTTTTTATGATAATAGAAGGCAAACAAGCAGACGGTTCTCCTGATGGTTAGAAATTCAAGCCGCCTAGAGACATCAAGTAATAGTGCGTTGCCAACCTAAGGCCGGAATGTAAAGCATCGAGCAAAATTAAGTTTACCGTCTACCTAACCCTCCAAACCGGAACACGTCATGACGTTAAGGCGGCAGGAATAAGTAAGGCGGTGGTACCAATCCGGGTGAGTCGCTGCGAAAATCTACCACCTAGTCAAATGTTACTGTGTTACCTAGTCTAACTGGCAGGAAGGCAGATTCTATTCTGCAAAGGAGCGCGGACCAACATGGGGATTATAGAATACAATAAATAAATAAAAATATCCGTGGACAATTTGCACAAATTGAATCTAACCCTAAAGTAAGCAAAATACATGCTTGCGTTACGGGTGTTAATCAACAAAACTAATGAATAGAAACAGTTAAATAGATACCATAATAAATTAACAAACACCCAGACCCGGAAATGCTGACATCTAAATGTTATTAACACAAATGCCTGCCCCCATCGGAATTCGAATCCGAGCCTCGCAGTTGGTCAGTGTAGTTAAGCGTGAACGCTTGCCACTCGACCAAGGAGGCAGTCGAAATAGAAAAAAAATTGCAAATCTGTTCGAATACAAAAAAAATTACACTTAAAAAATACACTAAAACTCAGATAAAACTGCAATTTTTCGAATTACTGAAAACTGTTTGAATGCCTTACACATATTAAACGTTTAAATAAAAAATAAAAAAGCCTTTTTTGTTGTTAACTAGTTTTATACAGGGTAGTTTCGTGTGACTAAAATTAATTTACTTATGACTACTATCTAAAAACACATTTTGACTGTTAACTAGAGCTTAACTACTATATTAACAATTTTAATATCTACTGACTATCGGCAAACAGTAGTTCGGTTACAACTTGTCTTCCGACAAAGGCTAAAGCTCTCCAGTCTTTTTTCATTTTTGCAGTGCGAGTCCATGTTGAACCCGCTGCTTTCTTAACGTCATCCTCCCATCTCTTAACCTGTCTTCCTCTATTTCTCTTTCCGTCTAAAGGGTACCATTCTGTGACAAGTTTTGTCCATTTTTCTTGTTTTTCTCTTATCATATGCCCAGTCCACCTCCACTTCAGCTGTTTGTATGTCGTATATGCGTTCTTAAACTTGGTTTTACTTTTGATGTTTATTTATTTTTCTCGGTCTTTTCTTTTGACCCCTATTGTACTTCTTTCTATGCTGTTTTGACAAACCTTAATTTTATTTGCTAGATGTTCTGTCAATGCCCAAGTTTGACACCCGTATAGTAAACATGGTAGAATGCACATATTGTATACCTTCCTCTTTTCTTTCATAGGCATATCTTTGTTCTTCATCACTTCACTAAGTGACCAATATCTTTTCCAAGTATTGGTACTCTTCTTTCAATTTCTTTTTCCATGCAGCCTTCAGTAGACATTAGCTGTCCTAAGTATATATATTCCTGTACGTACTCTATTTGCTCATTATTTACTTTTATCTTGTATGTTTGTGATGAGTTCGTCATGATTTTTGTTTTATTTAAATTCATCGATAGTCCAGCTTTGTCACTTACATCTGCTAGTTGTTGCAGCATCATTTCTAGAGATCTTGAATTTTCCGAGAATATTATTAAGTCGTCTGCAAAGCGTAGATGGCTCAAGTTTTCACCGTTTATGCTTAGTCCCTCGTTTCTCCAGTCTAGGTTCCTAAATATTATTTCCAAAACGGCCGAGAATAATTTGGGCGAGATAGGGTCTCCTTGGCGTACACCTCTCATGATAGGGAATTCTTCGCCTATAGCTTCTAACTTGACTTGCACAGTACCCTTGGTGTATACATTTCGAAGTAATCGTATGTATTTTGTTTGTACATCCTGTATTTTTAATGCATCCCAGATATATCCGTGTTCTATTGTGTCGAATGATTTTTTGAAATCGACAAACCCTAGGTAGTAGCTCTTGTTGTATTCTTTATATTTTGTAATATTTGTCTAAGGGTGTGAATATGATCTATGGTTGAAAAACTTCGACGGAATCCAGCTTGTTCTTTGGACTGATTCTCTTCAAGAATATTTGTAATCCTCAGTAGTATAATTTTAGAAAATACCTTATAAATATTAGACATTAAGCTTATGGGCCTGTAATTTGCTATAACTCCTTTGTTACCTTTTTTGTGCAATAATATAATTGTAGATTTAGTCCAATCCTCTGGAATATTTTCCGTTTTAATAATTTCGTTAAATATTTTTGTAAGCATCGGGCCAATAACTTTTGATGTAATTTTCAGTATTTCATTTGTAATGAGGTCTGATCCTGGAGCTTTATCATTCTTTTGTGTACTGATTGCTTTTATGGTTTCTTCGTTTAGTATTTCAGGTATTTCCTCTTCATCGGTAGATGTATCATATTCACTTACCACTTGTCCCAACTTTTGACTTTGATATAGATTTCGATAAAATTCTGAAGCAGCTTTTAGTATCTCGGGTCTCTTCTCTGTAATTTTACCATCCCATCCAATCTTTTTTTCGATTTAGTTCTTTCAATGCCTTTTTTATTCCTCCGGTTTTTTCTATATTATTCTTCATAGTATTAAATCGTTTCGTTTTTCTTTCGTTCCGTAGTTCTTTGCTTATGCTTTTGCTTATTTCTGCGATTTTTTGGCGGTTGTCTTTAGTTTTCTTTTCTTGTAGTCGTTCCTTACGTTTCTGTAGTAGTTGTTTACTTCTGAGTGAGACTCGCATCTTGCTGTTTGTGTTTACTTTTCTAAGTACGGTTTTTAGTTGGTTTAGTAGTTTGTTGTATTTTTCTTGTATTGATATGCCTTGTTTATTGTCTATTGATGTTTGTAAAATATTAAGTAGAACTTCTGGTTCGCCTTTGTATTGAATAACTGCGTATTTGTTATGAAATCGTCTTGTCTTCTTAGGGCGTACCCCTGTCAGGGTAGCTCGAATCATTCTATGGTCTGTGTTAAATTTAAGTTATATATGACTGACACATCTTTAAATATTTTTCTATTGTTAGTCATAATAAAGTCGATTTCGTTCTTATAAAGGCCGTTCGGTGAAATCCATGTCCATTTATTTCTTAATTTCTTTTTATAAAAGCTATTGAGGATACTTAGTCTGTTTTGTAATGCAAAATTCACCAAACTTGTTCCATTTTAGCTTCTAGTTCCAAACCCGTAGCTTCCTATACTACGTTCTTCTCCGATATTTTGTGTACCGATTTGGCCATTAAAATCTCCCATAATTATGACGTTTTTATATGCAGTTTCAATTGTATTTTGGAGGTCTTCGTAAAATTTCTCGATTTCTTCCTTTTTGCTAGATCCCGTTGGTGAATACGCCTGGATAATGGACCAATTTTCTTCTTTTTCTATATTAAGTTTAATGTTAAGAACTGCGATACGTTTAGTTATTCCCTTAAGTTCTTCTATTTTGTTTGTAAGATGTCTTTTAACCATGAATCCTATTCCATACATACCCGGCGTCTCTCCTTTATAATATAATATATACTTTCCATGATCTTCTATATGTTCTCCAAATCTTCGCATTTCGCTGATCCCTATAATATCCCATTTTATTTCTTGTATAGCTAGTTCAAGTTCTTTAAGTTTTTCGGGTGTTCTAAGAGATCGACAGTTGATGGTTGCTATTTGAATATCATTCGTTTTCTTTTTAGTGTGAGTATTGACGTTGACGTTATTTTTAACCTTTAGAGGGTCGTATTAAACGTTTACAAGAAAACAAATTATGACCGCATCGTTGGTCGAGTGACTAGCGTATACCGACCAACCGCTAGGCTCGTGTTCGATTCCCGACGGGGCAAGTATTTGTGTGATGAACATTTAGATGTATGCATTTCTGGGTCTGGGCGCTTATTAATTTTATTCTAGTATATATTTAAGCATTTCTATGTATTAGTATCGTTGACTAATATCCATAACAAAAACATGTACTTTGGGGTTAGAGTCAGTTTGTGTAACTTGTCCTGAAATAATTATGAAATTGAAAGAGAAACTTTAAAAAGATTTTGTGAAGAAGCGCGCAGAATATTCGTCAAGTAAACCTATTTTCGATTTAAATTATTACCTTATTTTTACTACGTACTTATGTAAGATACTCATATGATAAAAACTACGATTTAAAAAAATGATTCAAGGATTTTATTTGCGTACCCCTTCTGTACAAAATTCTGGCTACCTTGCTTACCTTAACAACTCCTTTCATAATAATTGTGATGAATAAAACTATTTATAAAAACATGAAACTGCTTATGAAATATAATATTTGTACATATATATTTTACAAACGCGCAAAGTTTCAGTTTCTTTGCCGAATTTTCTCCGTTAATTCTTGAGGTGGCACATGTTAGATTTTATTTTAAGACTAGCCTTCCCAGCATCGCACGGGTGCACAAACTTGTATGGTATCACTACATAGCATAAAACAAAGTCGCTTCATTTGTATGGTTAAATTTTTTTTGATGCGGTTTTTATAAATAGATTTAAGTGATTGAAGAGGAAGCTTTATACGTATATTTCATAACCGCGCGAAGCCGAGGCCGGCCGCTACTTATACATAATAGTACTACTTATACGACTTATTTATTCTATGTATTGATTGAGGTATTAATGTATAATTAAATTCCGAGATTTAACGATCGCAGTTAGTGTAGTGGTGGAAAGATGCTGTTTTATAAAGAAACTAGCTTTACCGGCGAACTTCGTTCCACCCGTTCAGTCTGTATGGGAAAAAGTAAAATGTTTTTTTTCTTAGTTTCCCGCAAGTTTTTTCCTTTTTCTTATCTTTTAAACCTTCCCTGGACTTGAACAAATAATTCAAAACCAAAATTATCGAAATAGTTCAGCCGTTCTCAAGTTTTAGCAAGACTAACGAACAGCAATTGATTTTTATATATATAGATAGATAGCTATCTCTGTTGTGGTCATTCAGTAACAAAATAGCAAAATTTTGAAACAATTTACATCAAACAAATCAGCACCAATGTTAAGCCTAAAATCTTAACATGTAAATTTATAATATACTTATAAATTCATGATACTGTATGTCCATTCCACAGAAAGCCCCACCACGGATTTGGCTAATCATATTATTCTCGCTCCCTTGGTTATATTGTAATAGGACTTGAAGATTAAATATTAATATGTAACACATATTCCCTATAATATGAAATTACAATTTCTAAAATTATATTATTGTAAATTCAATCATCTGCCTTTGTGTTCTAGCGGTTAAATTTAAATTAGTGAAATTGGTGTTAAAATTGACTGCAAGAGGTCCCAGATAAGATTCCCAACTCAGAACTTAATTTTCTAACCAAAAAAAAGAACGTTGTTCGGTATTTGATAAGTGCTGTGTTGGGGCTAATTTTTCAATTATCGCAATATGGGATGTTTTTAGCTAATCGTGGGTTGCTTCTCTCCATCTTTTTGGGGATATAGCGATAAGATAATTTACTTTAAAATCTAGACATGAAGTAGCCTATCAAGCCTCGTTTAATAGCACTGGCAACGAAGTAGCGAAATTGTGAACTTTGAACTCTACCAAACACTAAAACTGTTTTGATTTGGTTTGATTTTTAAATCTTGAATAGTCACAAAACATGTTTTGAACGTCATTATGATAGATTGATTGATACTGTATGTCCATAAATAATAAATAAATAAATATCCCTTTACAAGTCACACAAATTGAACCTAACCCCAAAGTAAGCAAATTATATGCTTGTGTTATGAGTGTTAGTCAACGATTCTAATACATAGAAATACTTAAATAGATACTAGAATGTATTTAATATACACCCAGACCCGGAAATGCAGACATCTAAATGTTCATCACACAAATGCCTGCCCCCGTCGGGAATCGAGCGCGAGCCTCGCGGTTGGTCGATGACGTTAGGCGTGTACGCTAGCCACTCGACCAACGAGGCGGTATATAGGTTTACATTGTATCACTATTAATAAAGAACAAACTAAACGAATACTATCATCAATACATTTTTATGACATTACTTTAATTATGTTATCTCTACAATATACAATTACATGTAAAAGAAAATCGTGCTAGTTACACCATTTGTAACTCAACAACAGCTGAACCGATTCGGCTGAAAATTGATGGGGAGGTAGCTTAAAACCAGGAGACGGCCATAGGATACTACTTATCCTCATCGTCTGCTGGAAACCTAGAAAAAACATTTTAGTTTTTCCCATAAAAACCGAGAGGGTGGAACGAAGTCAGCAAGAGAATCTTTATTAGCAGCAGTTATTTATATGTGTACTCCTACAGACATAATATTTGATACGTTTATTAAAACTTCTCAGATAATAAATTCATAATCGTAACTCAAATGTATATTTAAAAAAATAGTTTAAAACCCCCATATTTGTGACTCACTTGGACTCATTGACATAATCATATATAACCTTACCTACTTCCAAGTGACCAAGAAACTTAAGGACATACAAAGGAAAATATCTAAAACTAAAAATGTTGAATTGTTTCTATATAATTAACATATTAATCAAGTAAGTATAAAATAAAATATTATGTAACTTGTTTTGTTAATAGACAGCAAATAATACAAATCAAATCTTGAACTTGAATTACATGATTTTATTCACAATACTTACAACCACTCATACACTCCTTATCGACCGTACATAAGTAAGAGTAAGGCCTAGTCCGCACTACGAATTGTCACCGCTTGGTTTTTTTCGCGTCTTCTCAAAGTTAGGATCAGTAGGGTTACTCTTGAATTTCGATATGCGAACTGAAAATTGGAATCGTACATGTCACTAGAGGCACTTTTGAATACAGTACTAGCGGATTATTAACATTCAGTTACAAATAAATTCAACAAATCTAATAAAATAGTTTAATGTCTATAATTAACTAAAAGTTAATAATAATTCGCCAGTATTGTTCAAGAGTACCTTAAATGACAGACTCGATTCCAATTTCCAATATTGCATGAATTGAGTTCATTCACACCGATCATAGATTTTTGCACCGCTAGAACGAATACACGTATAAGAGTCAATATTTTTTTATGATATTGGAAGGCAAACAAGCAGACGGATTTCCTGATGGCAAGAAATTCACGCCGCCTAGAGACACCAAACGTGGTAATGGTGCTTTGCCAACCTGAGGCCGGGATGTTAGGCCTTGAGCAAAGCTAAGTTTACCGGCTACCTTACCCTCCAAATAGGAACATGTCATGATGTTATGGCGGCAGCAATAGGTAAGGCGGTGGTACCAATCCTATACTGCGGAGGAGCCCGGACCAACACGAATAAATGAATATTTTTTTGAATTGCAGAATTGCCAAAAAAAACGCGCGGTAAAAAGTTTACAGTGCGAACGAGGCCTAAGCGCTCTGTGAACAGTACCCACCTGTCCCTCATTCAATATCACTGTCACAAGTTGCAACATTAATCAAACATATTTATTAATGAACAACTTGTTTATTAAAGAAAAGTTTATCTCACTCACAACTCGTCACCGATTCAACTTTACTAATTATTTCATCTCAATACAAGCAGTTTGCTGCCATTTCGCCCTTTTTTAACTTAACTGATTTAAAATATGGACGGACGGATAGAAAATGAGACATGGTAGTAATAAACTTTTTTAAATCGGTGCTGTGCAGCAACATGCCCTGCGGGGTTACTCAACGCAATGAGTTCTTTTAAAATGTTATGAATTAATAACTTACTCCGTCAATCGATAGCAAGGAAAACATTTAAAATGAATTATATTTTTTTTTTCGTTTTTGATAGTTTTTTTAGGGTAAGACAGCGAATACTGTTACCATCAGTAGAGTCCAGAGAGACCATTAAAGCCTATTATTATATTTTACATTTCCAGCCGAAATCTAGCAATGCCAAATGCTGTCATAATGTAAGGCCATGAACGACCTGCGGGACTATTCAGTATCTTTTTAGTGATGATCACTGGGTAAAATGTACATAAAATAGCTGCCAAATGACGTGTTTTGTATTGGCTATCTCCTGTGACCAACATAGAGATAGTACGTACACCATAATATGTTACGGCTGGAATATGAAGCCACATTTCCAAGTCTCCCTAACCTTCAGTTCGAAACACAACAAGCACGGACTGACGATCTAGCATAGCAGGCTACCACCAAGTAAATAATCCTTCTGTAAAAAAATGATTGTGAGAAATATACATCACCTATAAACACCAAAGGTGGCAATGGGAACCTCTAGTTGATGTTTAGATTCTTATTTAAAAAATCATCTACAAAAAAAATTTTCGTAAACAGTATCTTGGGTGAATAATTAATTTCAAAGTAACTGCTGCGCAAGCCGCAGCCAACAGCTAAAGATTTATTAACAACTTTATCACGCTAGTTTAACTTTGATTACAAAAACTTTTATAACCGACTTTAAAAAAGGAGGAGGTTTTCCATTCGTCTAAGTTTTTTAATTTATTTCTGTTTATATGTAACAATGACTCGGCTTCTTGCAAACCGAATTAGATGTTTTTAGACCACTTTCTTTTATCATAATACTAGCTGTAAGTAGTTCGTTCCACCAATTCAGTTTGTATGGGAAAAATTAAAATTTTTGTTTTTCCTAGATTCCTCGCAATTTTTTCCTTTTGTTTATCTTTTAAACCTTCCCTGAACTTTAACAAGTAAATCATAACTAAAATTAGCCTACTTGGTTCAGCTGTTTTATAAAATGCAAAAGTAAAAAAAATATATTTATATATATAGATAAATAAAAAATAAATGATACGTAAAACAGTACAAGTGTTTCCCTGTGTGTCCCTGTCTTGCGGCCAGGAAGTTAGTCCTATTGTGCAAGTCTGCCGGCTACCCTACCCTCAGGATTCATTATAGTTGCAGAAATAGGCAAAGTGGTTGATCCCTACCTGGGCAAGTTGCTGCACAGCACTCTACTCCCAGTGGTGGTCTTGTTCGAACTGTGCTCGCCTCTTAAGTACTGCCTGGTAGAGAGGCAGTTAGCCTATTCTACTCAGAGGACCCGAAGCAAAACAGGGAAAAATACATAATAAATTTAAATATTAATCTGAGTTTGAACTATGGTGATGAGCTTTATGTTGACCACTTATGAAGCATAGGAAGACCAGATTGTCTAATTATTACATTTTTTCATACTTTGAAACATATTTTAACTAACTATTAAGCGCCGGTTCACTATTTTTTACTAAAATTATAGTTATTTACACAACTTTTTTGTATCGCTAAGATTCATTATTTTTTTAAACAGGAAAAATTATGCAAACAGTTCTTTTGTCTTGGTGTATGTGTTACTAATATATTGTATTATAGGCAGAAACGACTTTTCATTTCCCTAGTTTGTTAGTACACCTATTTTTAAGCGTTTTTAAACGGTGTCCGCGAAATGGACGCGAATTGGGGGGTGGACGCGAACAGGTGAACATACCCTAATTATTACGACATCATCATCATCGAAGGAAGTATGCAAAAGTATGCATGAATTCACTTTTCGGGTTTCGATCAAATTTATATAAGTGAACCTCGGAACCATCAAATCATATCCATTGAGTTATTATTACTAACAGAGCACACACAGAACCAAAACAAAAAATATGTCGCAAACTTGACCTGTACGATCAAGTATTAAAGCGCTTCATGCGGCTATATAATTACAAGGCTAGATCGCTTGCAAAGAACAATTTTGTCGTGACCAAACGTCGTAAGCGACGTGAATTTCATGGCGTTTCGCGTTTTGACATGATGCTTACGATGCGTCTTTTTAAAAAAAATTCTGTATACGTAATAAGTAATATATCTTAATGATTATATATAAAATTATTTTTGATGGAATAAACGCATTACAAACAAAAAAAAACATTCCTAGAAAACGATAATCTCTTTTGAGTCGATTAAAAAAATAAACATACATATATGGCTTTCCCGAAAAATACAATTTTCTTTAATCGACCTTATGTAGAAAAGCGTTGAAACATTAATCGCATTACTACAAAAAAAAACTCTAGACGCCGCGTCTGTTCAGCTAAACACTGTTTAAAATTAACATCCATCCAATAACATGATACACGTGGATGACGTGTCAACATGTTATTGGTTTAGAATCCAAATTTAGACGGTGTTTCGTAAAACCCTTGTTTAATGAGCGTTTATTTTTTTAGTAGTAAGGCGGCTAGTATCTGCATTTTAAATTGTTGCTTTTGTATCATTACACTCACATCCCCCGAAGACGTAGGCAGAGCCAAAGACATTAAGTCCCACAATGTGATAGGTGGCAAGCCTATCGCCAACCAGGCACATATCCCGAACAACCTCATTTTTATTAGAAAATTGGAATTACACTCATTTTTAGTTGTTTGTTGCCCAACCTGCGGATCGAACCCGGGACCTCAAGAAGTCAAGTCCGACGCCAGGCAGACCACAGAGGCGATTGTTGTTTTTGTTTCTAAATATCATGGCCTTAACAAATAATTATTTAGATTTATTCAGTCCACGAAAAATAAATACTTTAAAGTTGGTATATTTAAATTGCAAAACCTTTCAGAGTCCGGATTAGATTACTTAATTTTCTTGCGTTTTATTAATTTCTTCTGCTTCTTATAAATTGCTGGGCCGTTGGTAATTTTTTAAGTAACGCCAAACAATCCGGCTGGCGGTCGCTTTTCATTTTTCATTGTCTGTGCTAAAGGTTCGAGTAAAGGTCTGCCAGTTCCAATACGAAACACTCAATCTATTGTTTCCTTTTAAACATTTTCAAATATACTTATAAGTACTTATACTCCTAAGTTACAACTTCGTTCCATGAATTTTCGTAGAAGATATAGATGTAATATGTTAATTATGTTATTTAGGAGAATGAAGTATTGAACAACTGACTGTAAAAAATACAGCCGATAGACAACAAAATATGGAAATAGTGCTTGGCTACTGTTATATAGTTCACTTTATATAGGCAACGCACTGTATAGTTCATTATCCTAAATAACATGACTTAACATATTTATCTTCATGCCAAATCCTTTACGGCATACAAAGAGTATAAAGTACATAATTCAACAGTAAAACTGCAAAACAATTAGGTGGGACAAAAATTTAATTATATTTATTTTTAACGAACTTCGAATAAAAGAGAAGGTCATATTATATTCGACCTCTATATTTGCTATGTACATTCAGTAAAAAAGGTTTCGAGAATGGATTACTGGTTTGTGGTTCCAAATTCAGTTTTTTTCTTTGTTTTTGATTAGCTCAACTCTTTTCCATTTCGGCGCGAAATTTGAGTTGCATCTGTAACTTATATTAAGTACAGTGCTGTTTTAGTTATACAATACTTAGTGAATTTTATAATGGACAAAAACATCTCTCATCTATAATTTTGTAACGCCAATGTAATTTCGAGTTTGAAGTCAATAAAAATGTTACAGAAAGTGAATCAACTTGTATAAAGCGTTTAAAAGCGGTCGAGATGTGATGGAAGATTTGCCTCGCTTCGGTAGGCCATCTACATCTGCAACTGAAGTTTACATCGCAAAGTTGGAGGAAACAGTGACTTTAAATCCTCATTTAGCTTTGAGAGAGATAGCCGCTGAACTTTCTGTAACTTTTTAACTAAGCTTATGATTAAGTAACATGCTTAAAAGACCTGAACATTCTCCAAAAACTCAATCAGATGAGAATCGCTGAGGACATGCAATGAGTCAATTTCAATCCAACATTCATGAAACCCATTTCGAGGCAACGTAGGCTTACAATTTTGATATGCAGGAAGCTTTCGGGTGACGCCTTCCAACTGAACCGAAACCAAAAAACTCAAACTAAACTCGCGTTCAAAAGTCAAAGTCATGTTTAGTGTTTTCTTTCTTCTTTTGAATTTTTGCCGGAATGTCAAACGGTACACAAAAAGTATTATTTGAGCGTTATGCGGCGTTTTAAAGAACAAATGAGACGAAAAATACCAGATTAGTGGAAAGAAAATTCTTGGATTTTGCACTATGACAATGCGCCTTCGCACAAGGACAATATTGTGAACGAATTTGTGACACATTCGGTGGTCGGTGGTATTATGCGTGTAGGCTAGCCCTCGAGTAACGAGGTGGTAAGTAATATATCGTGTATTTTCTCATTCTTGCCAAATCTCGCTATGTAAGCTTCAGTCACTGCTATATCCAAAACCGTGGCTTGATTCTCTATGACGACTTGTGACTAATTTTGAATAATGTACCCCCGATTTATTTATTAAATCGCGTAATACAAAACTTAAACTTGGTGTATGGCAGGTGATGGGTGACGCACCTCTTCAGAAAAAACTGCATGCGAGCAGTACGGATTCTCATTCAAAACTTTTTTTGAATCCCTGGACAAGTCACACAAATTGAATATAACCCCAAAGTAAACAAATTATATGCTTGTGTTATGGGTGTTAGTCAACGATTGTAATACATAGAAATACTTGAATAGAAATCAGAATAAATTTAATAAATACTCAGACCCGGAAATGCAGACATCTAAATGTTCATCACAAAAATGCCTGCCCCTGTCGGGAATCGAACCAGAGCCTCGCGTTTGTTCGATGTAGTTAGGCGTGTACGTTAGCCACTCGACCAACGAGGCGGTCATAAAGTTAGATTTGGGTTTGAGAATCTGCTCATTTAGTTCCTTTTACTTCTGGCGCATGGATTTTTAAGGTAATATTAATGTCGATGAGTTAAAGTGCGGTACTTAATGGATATAATAAATGAATGAATAAATGAAGGAATGAATTAATTAATGACTTAATGAATTAATTAAGTATTAGCAGCAGCGTATGACTATAGTTTTTAGTACACAAAAGGCGGTCTTATCTAATCTAAATCTACCCCAAGGACTACCACATCCAAGAGTTTTAACTCTGAAGTTATACTCTTCAGATACTAAATCCATATTTGAATGAAAATGTTTGTGCGTTGTGTTTGCATGAAAAGAGTGATTAATGAAGTTGAAGGAAGCTATGCAGATCTGCAAGGGTCGTTTCATTTAGCACTAGGTATTCTCTGCCTAATCTGTAAGGGACTTGGAGAGAATATATTTAAGTAAATATGAGTAAGTTGCATGAAAATCCACATTGCTTGGCACGATAATGAGGAAAAATGGTTATATACTCAATTATATCTAGAGTTACTCTTTCTTATTTTATGATATTGAAAGGCAAACAAGCACACGGATTTCCTGATGTTAATAAATTCACGCCGCCTAGACACACCAAAGATAGTAATGGTGCGTTGCCAACGTGAAGCCGGGATAAGCTCGAGCAAAAGTAAGTTTACCGGCTACCTTACCCTCCGAAACGGAACTCTAGGCGGCGTGAATTTCTTACCATCAGGAAATCCG
>NJDD01003517.1:231877-245443 GCA_002245505.1 Calephelis nemesis
GTCTCCGAAACCGGCGTGTTTGTATGAAAAGGGTAATGAATGTGAAGGAAGCAAGACAGGATTGTCAGAATCGTGAGGTCTGGCACTCGATACTCTCTGCCTACCCCGTAAGGGACTTGGCGTGAAGATATGTATGTATGTAATAGTAAACAAATAATCATAGTTTAGTTCTTAAAATTAGTCATATTTTGTGTTAGATCGATTGCAACCACTTTTTCCTTTGAATTCTCTGTCTGAATAAACACAATTGGATAGTCGTCTTCAATCAACAGAAATAGAATTTGATTGGATTTTATTGAATTGAATGAAAATAGTTTTAATATCCCTTTAACAATTTACACAAATTAATCCAACCCCAAAGTAAGCAAATAATATGCTTGCTTGATTCGAAATGCATTATTTATAATTATTATAAAGCTAAATCTGCATACATTTATATTTAACATTAAAGATAAGCAATACTGATCTCAAAATAATTATACTGTCATTCTTATATTTGATAATTATTTAATGTCATATTAATCAACAGCTGCATGTATTTCATTATAATTTATTTGTAAGTATAATTTACTGTAATCCATTACAAATTTTGTGATTTTAGCTTAGTAAATTGAATTGAATTAAATTGAATTTCTTAATTTTATTTTTCTTAAAATTCAATCAAACTCTTTTTCTTGAATATGTAGAAAAACAATGCCTGTTTTTACGTAATACTTTTTATGGACTAATACACTTATAAGTGTCTCCGCCGTAATAAAACGAAAGAGTTTTCTATAAATTTTCACAAATTCCTTAAAATTTCTTTGTCATGGTCACCAAAGTGACAAGATACAGCGACACTAGAGCAAAACTCACTCAGCCGTACATCCCCTAACATCTGTTAATGTACAACAGCTCGTATCATAAGAGGAAAAGGTTGAAAATTGCCTATCCACACATCTCGTGTAATCAGACCACACGATAAAGGAAATTGTATCAATAACACGCAATCCGTAATACACGACATGTGTTTGTCCATTTAAGATTGGATGCCTTCGTCGCTTAGGGTTCCGTTCTTTGGTATGTGAATTAGAACATTGTAAACAACAGACCTTAATACGGATGCTTAGCGAGGTAATAAAGTTCTTAATCAACGAATCGTTAACTGTAAATATAGACGCAAGCAGAATACGAACTCTAACCACTGGTAAAGTATGTTAATACAAAATGAAGGACTCTACCGTCTAGTTAAATATGTTTATAGGCACTTAATACGAACTACGCAACCTAGTTAAAAGTCTAAAATGGTCTCTACAATTTAGTTAAACTCCAATTCTGCGAAAACCTAAATACTCCGTGTTGATCCGGGCTCCTTTGCAGAATAGACCATTCCTTCCTGCCAGGCAGCTCGAAAAATTCGAGCATAGGCTTAACTAAGGTGGTAGATTTTCGCAGCTTTGCTCGGATTGGTACTACCGCCTTACTTATTTTTGTCGCCATAACGTCAATGCTGGCGTGTTCCGTTTTGGAGGGTTAGGTAGCTGGTAAACTTACTTTTACTTCAACCCTAATATCACGGCTTCAGGTTGGCAATGTACTATTATCACCTCTAATGTCTCTAGGCGGCGTGAATTTTTTACCATCAAAAAATTCGTCTGCTTGCTGCTTTGCCTTTCTATACAAACTTACTATTCCTTTACGAAATATACAAATAAATACTAATATACAAACTTACTATTCCTTTACGAGACTGAAATGAACTTTATCGCAAAAAGACCTTGATTTAAACTATAGAAACGAATCGTTTTGCGAATTGACGGTAGTTTTTTGTATTAAGCCCCTCGCTACTACTAGGCAAACAACGTGTTGCGTTATGTGCTTTCGAATTCATTCATTAAAGTACTTTATTGTTTGTCGTAAAGTGGCAGAGTTCGTATTCATTTTGCATTAACATTCTTGATTAGTTAATACTTTGAGTTCAATTCAATTTGCGTTTAGATACTTCGCTAGTTAGTAGAGTTCTTAACTTACTTCTTAACTTAACTTAACTGGTGAACAAAATTCATATTCAGCGTTAATTAAGATACCTTACCTACTTTTTATGAGAGTTTGTAATCAATTTGCATTTATATACTTAACTGGTTGATAAAGATTGTGTTCAGTATTTGTTAAGAAACTTGGTTGTTTTATGTAAGGAGGTAGAGTTGGAATTCAGTTTGCGATAAGATACTTTGTTGTTTATATAAGTTGGTAGAGATCGTATTCAGTTTTTGTTCGGATACTTTATTATTTGTTGTAAGTCGGTAGAGGTCATATTCAGTTCTGCGTTAAGTTACTTGATTAGTTAGTAGAATTCGAATTCAGTTTGCATTATGATACTTAACTAGTGAACAAAGTTCATATTCAGCTTTAATTAAGATACCTTACCTACTTGTTGGTAGAGTTCGTATTCAATTTGCATTTAGATACTTTATTCATTTCTAGATTTAATAATCAGCATTTCTAGATTTAATAAAGTTTGTGTTGAGTATGTGTTAAAATACTTGGTTGTTTTATGTAAGGAGGTAGAGTTGGAATTCAGTTTGCGTTAAGATACTAAACTACATAGTAGACTTCGTATTCAGTTTTGCGTTAAGATACTTGACTGGTTAGTAAAGTTCGAACCCAATAAGCGTTAAGATACTTTGTTGTTTTATATAAGTTAGTAGAGTTCGTATTCAATTTGAGTTAAGTTACTTTATTGTTTGATGTAAGTTGGTAAAGTTTGTATTCAGTTTGCGTTAAGATACTTGACTAATTAGTAAAGTTGGAATTCAGTTTGTGTTAGGGCACTTAACTGGTTATTAAGTTCCAATCGGTAACCATCCATCACCAACCTTTTTTTCTTAATTATACATACAATAAATCATATTTTCATTATGTATACCGTCGTAACTTTTATTTTATCGTATCCTTTTTTCATAGATAAAAATCAAATTGTAATTTTACTTACAACAGCTTTTTGTTATAATAAAACCACTTATTTTATAGTAATTTTAAGAATCTTTTGTTATTTGTACAGCATTTCTGTCAAAGCGAACAACAATTCAAGTATTTTCCCTTTTGTACATCGCGAGCAATTTTACGTAGACTCATATAATAACCAAATTCATGGTATCAGTGTAGCTTTGCGGTCTGACTCGCGTCACGAGGGCTCACGGTATTACTGCAGAAACTACCCTACTTGGGGAAGATCCTTAATATGCACAGACCTAACATTATTGCAAGGTTTTTGGATAGCTTTTAACATCTCAGGTAAATATCGTGTATCATAAGTATCGAAATAAAACATTACTATACCGGCAATCCCCGATTGGGCCAAACAATTAACGACATATTCATAAATCATTCGTAAATATATATAAAAGATATTTTTAAAATAATCCTCGAAAAAGAAATTAACAAATTGTAGCACTTTTAATATTCCGCAAAAGTTCAATGACCCCGCGCAATGTATACAAATAACATCTGAAAGCACTGATTTTTTTGCGACAATTACCTACGTTTTTAATTTAAATATTTTTATTTACGATACTGTATTATTTTTTACGGTTTCAGGTACGTATTCGATTCGGCAGGAGTTCACCGAATCTAGAATATATTATATAGACACGTTACAAGTATCCATTGTATGGTATATGTGAAACTAGCTGTTTCCGCGGCGTTGCCCGCGTGGTTAATGGTTCTACAGAAACATAAAAAAATAGATCTAATGTGTTAATCTAGGTTACCCTCTATGTGTGTGCCAAATTTCATTAAAATTGCTGCAGCAATTTTGCGTGAAGCACTAACAAACAAACATAAAAACTTTCGCTTTTATAATATTAATAGGATTAATAGGATTAACGAATTCCAATTTCATTGCGTCATTATCTATCTCCAAACGTTTTGAACACAATATTTATGACCATTAAGTACATCTTGTTGCTTACTTCGTCGAGCACAAAAACAACAAAGAGTATATAATCACTACGTGAAAAACAATACGATATGTAACACCTCATTTAAAAATTAAAATGTACTTCGGATAAGTTGTATTGATTGTTTATCTGTAAATTCATGGATTCTTCATGCATACAGATTATTTATAAAGTTTTAGCGCCATCGAGAGAAAAGATTGACGAAGTTTTTTCATAATTATTGAATTTCGTGTTTATATTGAATGAAATGAGTTTTTTCAGTGAAAGCGAAAAAATGAAATAAACATGAAGAAATTAGCGTATCGTGCATTTCCTCGTTGCCGACAAATCTCATCATATGAGCTTGAGACAAAACCTTGACTTGATAAATTATAACATACGAATTACAATTGAATACCGATTTTGGTAAATTTGCCATTGCCATTAGTGAAGAAGAAGAACATTATTATAATTTTTGACCATTGATATCGTGCAAATTTACAAATCTATGAAATCGTACATTTTTTTGCCCAACATTTCAAGCAAATAAACAAACATATACTTAAATGTGTTCACGTCATGTCCCACGTCGTCACGTTAAGTAGCCAGGAGTGAGCTGGCAATCCATATAACCTGACTATCTTCTTTACCCTTCTAATGCGAAGACGCACGTTTCAGATGTTCGAATAAAATTATCTTGGGCAAAACTTAGATGTTAGAATTTCAGATCAATAAAAAAACAATTTAATGGCAGAAAATAGGGGACCCTTTATCTAATATTTATAACGACTTTGAAAGGTTTTTTTACTTTAAAGATTACTCACTGCAAGATACCCTGTAAAAATATTTTCACTAGTCTACATTTTTTAAAAAAGCAAATAAATTGTGATTAATTATTCTCCAGTGTAGTAAAATCTTATTAACAGGCTAGTCTAGTGCCCATATTTCACCGGATTCACTAGACTAAAATAAAATATTAGAAACTAATATATTCAACCTATAATAATAAAGTATCTTCACGCCCATATCCCCCAAGAGCTAGGCAGAGGCACAACCAGAGCACCCACGACTAGCCGAAGATACTAAGTCCCACAATGTGATAGGCGGCAAGCCTATTGCAAACCGGGCACATTTCCAATTTCAATTTCGGGCAAAATTTGAAAAACCCAATTTTCTTTTTGTTGCCCGACCCGGGATTTGAACCTGGGACCTCATAGAGTCAAGTCTAACAACTGAACCACTAGACCACAGAGGCGATATATTCAATAATATATTCAACCTACTTTTTTTTCATTTATGTGAGATGTCCACGAACAAACCTATGGTTCTCTTGATGGTAAGAGATAACCGTGGCTTATAGACACCATAGATAATAGGAGGGCGTCATTTTCCTGACACCGGCATATTAGGCTTGTTGCGCAAGTCTACCAGCTACCCTATTCTCTGGAGTGACGTGACGTGACGGTCATTATGGCGGCAGTTTGATAAGGTGGTGGATTCCACTCTAACACCAGATGTCTTGAAAATGAAAAATAAAAAAAAGTATCTTCAAGCGCATATCCCCGAAGAGGTAGGCAGAAGCACAACCAGGGCACCCACGACTAGCCAAAGACACTAAATCCCACAATGTGATAGGTGGCAAGCCTATCGCCAACCGGGCACAGATCCAACCCCTAGCAATCTTTTTTTTTTTATTAGAAATTTGGAAAAACGAAATTTTATTTTTGTTGCCCCACCCGGGATTCAAACCCGGGACCTCATGCTGTCAAGTCTAACATCTGAATCGCTAGACCACAGAGGCGACAAATGAAAAATGAAAATGAAATTTATTAATTTGATGAATATGCGTGTTAAAAGCTGTTACATAAGATATTTGTTAATACCAACATATTATATCACATTGTGGTGTGCAAATATCTTTAAAATTGTACAAATTTATTTTTAAGACTTTTAACATATTATTCTTGTTGGTGATGACCTTTTTAATGTATGTCCGCCTTTTTAGAGCTGCCAGGTAGATATCTTGCTCAGCGAACCTGGACCAACACGGGAAACAATCACCAAACCCTATCTTTCAAAAAAAAAGGGATTTCCGTAATTCGTCTTTTCTTTCTATTATTATTTGTACCACATTTTGTATTACTTGAAACTCGTATAAAATATCTGAGTGCAGTATCAAGTATCAGACAATATCCTCTCGCCCAGCTGCAGCCGTGTGTGGCGCGGTGGCCTCTCCGAATCAATTACGCTGCACTTTTGCACTTATTGTTCACTTTATTTAGTTGTCTAATTTTCTCCGTTACAAAGTAAACGGAGTTTTTAAAATGAACAATTAGATCTGAAGTTAAAGAAACCTCGGAATAGGCAAATTACATACATACATATCTTCACACCAAGTTCCTTACGGGGCAGGCAGAGAGTGTCGAGTGCCAGACCTCACGATCCTGACAAACCTGTCTGGCTTCCTTTACATTCATTGCCCTTTTCATAGAAACAAGCCGGCTTCGGAGACTCTTGACAGCACCCTCGGATAATATCCGAGTAATCTGATCGTGTAATGTCAACTCTCTCCCCGGTCTCCCCGGATACCTACATCCATCCACATTCGTATTGTATATCTTATTTGTCATTCTTTCCACATGACCGAACCAGCGAAGCATTTTAACACCAACACTTTCTCTCAATCCCACTCATTCTCGGATCTCACTATTACGAATGCGGTCATCGAGCGTTACACCACAGATTTTCCGTAGCGCTCTCATTTCGACCGCATTTATCATACTTTCATGCTTTTTCTGACATACCCAGCCCTCGCTTCCATACAATAACGTTGGAATAAGCACAGAACTATGAAAAGCGAGCCTAGCTTTTTGACTCAAAATAATGTTGACTCAAAATAGGCAAATAAGTACTTTAAGATATGGGTAACGTTTTCCGTAACTATTATTCGAGTAAATACAGCACAATTTTATGTTTGATTTTTCAAGTTGAAGTAGAGTGAGAGTAGTTTAAGTTTTAGCCCTGATGTTGTCGTATAACCGAAACCGGTAGGTTATTTATAAAATAATAAATTATAAGTGATACGTAAAATAGTATAAGTGTTTTTTCTTTTAAAAATATAATTAAAACGCTGTTTTGTGTCAACTCTTGTGCCTGTCCCAGAGAGAGACAAATTATTAAAAACAACAAAAAGACGCCACAAAATTTGAATTCAATAACGTTGCAGCAAAAACTTTTTAAATGGTAAAAAAGCAAGGGAAAAATTATAATACCTACTGGATGTGCATTGGTATGTATTAGGTCCTACTTGCAATTTTCTGTTTAAAAAAATGACCTCATTTTTATTAACCCCCGACGCAAAGAGGGTGTTATAAGTTCGACGTATCTGTCTGTCTGTGGCATCATGATCGTGTGAAGCAATGATTTCAATTTAGTTTTTTTTTTTGTATTAAAGGTAACTTATGTACGAGTGTTCTTAGACATGTTTGATGAAAATCGGTTGAGCCGCTTGAAAGTCGTGGGGGTGAAAAGTGGGGACATTAACTAAATGTCTGCAGATATACTCGGATGGGTTTAAGATCTTATGTCTTATGGTTTTCTTAATTTTTAATTTAATTTTAATATGTTACTTGATATAGCAAAGATAAATAGTAATCCAACATTACTCAATCGAAATTTAATAACATAAATGCGAAAGTCCGTTTGTTTATCATCCCTTGCCCTTCTACATATAAACCAAAAAGCGGATTTTGATGAATTTTGATACGCATAAAGCTAACCACAAAGTTCAAATATATGTTTTTTTTTTAAATCATGACACAATTTATTGAATTATCGCCTCTGTGATCTAGCGATCAGGCATTGGACTTGAATTCTAGAGGTCCCGGGTTCGATCCCGGACAACATACAACATAATAAAAGTAGTGTTACCAATAATAACCATAGAAATAGTACTTGTGCGCGTCGACAAATTTCTTAACTACCAACGGATCGGAATTGCGGCCCCATACTAAGAAAATCCGGTGAAAGAAACTCAGCGCGCTTGTCAAAAATTTGCCCAAAAACTGGGAAAAGAAAAGTTTAAATAGGAGTTGAAGAACCTTGGAGAATATTATTTGTAAGGCTAATTTTTTTTAAAAATTGTTACCTCACCTTATACTATTAAAACCTTGACTAAAACAATATAGTCTAGGAATTTCTTTGTCTGCTTCTTTATTGAAAGTATTTATTTCACGGCATTCCTACCACTGTGGTCTTCTCTACGAAGCTAGCGTGTCTAACTAAATAAGACTTTAATTTTAATCCGCCTTTTAGTGTAACGGTGGAACCGCCAGAGCGAAATCAACTTCCAACCGTTTATTGTAACAAAAAGTAATATCTTCACAAAAATGACATTCAAAATTAAACTTTGTACTATAATCTTAAAGTTCATTTTAGAGAAATTCAATTAAATGTTTGCTTCGCAATTTAAGGGTTGGCGATTATTAAAATGTCTGAGGTAATCGCGTTATTCATCATTGACTTACTTAAAATTATATAAAAGTTTTAAGCTCAAAATATATTTTGAGAAGCATTTAAGAATATGAATCTTGTTAGACCATTAAAGAAACAATAATATGGAAATTAAAATGTGCAATTTTTAATCTTTTGCAGGTATTTTTTGAGTGATGTGTAAAGATGTGTATGTCGCTTTGACCTCTCTTAACACTTTTACAACGCTCTTAATGAAAAGATATTCGATATCACTTGGTTTTTGTTAAATCCTTAACCATCATATGTCCTTTGTTTTATTCAGAAATAAATGTAATGTAGCTCAATAAATGCTCTAAATTAATCAACGCGACGCGAAAAATTGCGACCGTTTTTAAACTCGATGGCGCCAAATAAGTTATTACTATTTAAAATTAATAATGTTATAGAGAGTAAAACATTCAATTCGACGCACAGAACGTAGCAACGTAGAGCGTAGACATTATCACTCGTAGCAGCTTTCAAGCGCTTTTTCGTAACTGAGACACGATAATCGTTTAGCAGACAGACTCATCTCTTGTGAAGTCAATGCAACGAAGCACAGATTTTTGTTAAAAATTTGGATTTAAATTCTGTAGAGTTCTACTACAACTCTTCTTGGGGGTTGATTTTTTTTTATGATAAAACACGGCAACTTTTGTTTTTTTTTCTGATAGTCAATACTTTTTATTTATCCACAAGTGAAAGTTTCACAATTGTAACCTATAAAACAATGTTTTCAGCTAGATTTTCGGAAGTAACTCAAAAAAATTTATTGGTAAGACCCAAATCTGGCTAATAAAAAACAAATGAAAAAATGGACGGTTACTATAAACCAAATAAAACAAAGTTGTAGATTAAACAAGTTGGTTCTTAATTTTCGAAACCAAAATTGAAAATTTTAAGATGGAATAACCCACGCATTTTTTGAAAAAGTTACAAGAAACTTAATTTTTTATTTGATCGTTTTTATTGATCGATTTTAACAAAAGATTTTATTTTTAACTAGCATAAAAACTAAGAAAATCATAATGAAAACTGTTGGGCTATATTTTTATTCGAAACCAAAAGATGAGAACATCGCCCTTTAATTAATCCCCGTCAGAAAATAGACGTCTTTGACCCTGATGTAACTTTCTATCCGAGTTGCGTATTATTGTCCTGAAAATTATTTAAAAAAGAAGTTCAAAAAAGATAACTTCGCTATTGATTCAACATTTATGAATAACACATGTTGTTGCTTCTTGAACGATTAATAACCAATTCTATTCACAAATCTAAAACTGCTGCGTGTCATGATGTCGTACAATAGAAGTTCTAAAAACGAATAAGCTATAAATTAAAATAATTAGTAGTAACCAACAAGACTATTTTATGCGATAACTCAGTTCACAAAAAGATGAATGGCACCAGGTGTTGCAGCAACCTCATGCAGTCAAGTCCAGGTGTTGGACTTGACTGCATGAGGTTCTAACTTCGATTCCCGGATTGGGCAACAAAAAGAAAACTTGGTTTTTCCAATTTTCTAACAAACAAAATGTTGCTCAGGATTGCATATGTGCCCGAATAACAGTAGGCTTGCCACCTATCGCATTGTGGAACTTAGAATCTTCGGCTAGTCGCGGCTGCCGTGGTAGTGCCTCTGCCTACTTTTTAGGGGATATGGGCGTCAAGATACCAATTAATGGCAATATTTGTTAAAATTCCTTGTAGTAGTCGCCATGTTTGAATAGAGTTGTATGTCAATGTGATGAGCTAGTAGGTACCTTAAAAAAAGATTTTGAGTGGCTGCGGCGGTGTCGTGTAACAAATATCAACGTTATCGATATATTTATAAATAACATTTTAATGTGAGCTTACCAGAGGAATCATTTCTTAAACATTTTAAATGGATCATGTACCGCGAAGACGGTAGACTAATCGTAAGGTGACGACTCATTTGACTTGTCTGTTTCTGAAACATACTGAATGACACTCACTAATCGACATCATCAATTGTGTTATAATAATTTTGCAACTTTCAATAATCATCTATGGTCTATGGTTTATCATAAAAACCTACGTCATTTCGTCTTTTACTGATGAATGATTGAACCATTTGAGCTACCGATGACTTAAATCCTATAGTGAGACTTTTAATTCCTTAATTTTTACTAGCTGTCCCGGCGAACTTCGTACCGCCCGTTCAGTTTGTATGGCAAAAATTAAAATGCTATTACGTTTTCGAACAAATGATGCTCGAATTTGATAAGGGGTTTCCGAACAAACGATGCTCTTTCAATATAGTCTGTGGCTGTGAATGACATTGACATTCGTTACGCGCATTTTTTAAAATATGAAAAATTAAATGTATATTTTTCAATATTTCTGAAAGATTTTCTTAATGTTTTTGTCCGTAAGAACCTTCTCCTAATAATAACAAATACAACAAAAAAAGAATTAGTTAAATCGGTCCAGCCGTTCACGCGTGATGCCGTGACCAAGGAAAACGGGTTTCATTTTTATATATTTAAATAGAAATCCATGGTTTTGTCCTATAGATACACAGTTCAATGTTAAATGAATACATTATTACATACAAATTACTTTTTATAGTAGCAATAACTTTGATGTCCTTGAGCTTTTTTTAAAAGTGGGAACATAGTGTACAAGCGCGCGGCTGTTGTCCTAATGGCAAGAGACAACCATAGCCTAGTGACACCATAGATGTTATACGTAAATCGTTGTCCTTTGACTAGTATGTCAGCACAATTGTGTGAGTCTATAGGCTACCTTACCCTCCGGATCGAAACATATCATTGTCGTTTTGACAACAAGAATAAAAGACGCGGTGGTTCCTTACCCGGGCAAGATGCTACGCACACTCAAACTAGTGGTCTGGTTAGTATTGACTAAATTATGAGTTGTCTGGTATAAAGCCACTTGTTTTATCCTATCACGTGACACGTAGGAAATATTTAAATTTTAATATAACTGTGCTTGGGTTAAATTTTTCCTTTTTTATATACAAATACAAGCACATAATTTGCTAATTTTTTTTAACGGAAGACGAAATCATATAGGTTTAAATGCAAAAAAAAACATAGTTTAAAAATGGACATTTTTGATTGTAAAAATTGTAATTGTGTACAAACAAATATTTACATAAAAATAGAGAAGAGTGGTCCGCTTTTCGTATCTGGTCTCCTTTAAAGAATAACTGCTATCTACATTTTTATAAAGTTGATTGTAATAGGTGGCCATTAGTTTGTTTGCAGCTTACTATAAAACTATAACCTAAAGACCCGAGTTTTGTGACGACTCTACAGAATTGGTACTGCCGCTGTACCTAACTTTATTCTCACAGCAATAAACTCTGTGTTATCTCCACTATATGTCGGCTAAGAGATTAGGTAGCCGTTAAAAACATTCCAGTCTCGGATTGGCGAAACACGATTACTACCTTAACTGTATACTGGCCTCGTATATTTCTTGCTAAACTGGATTACCCCGACAAATTTAATTGTTTTAAATGTTTTTACTTTTCTTAATACAGCCAATTTCATCACAGGAAGCCGCTACACCATTTTACAATAGTCTTAACATCAACAGAGATAAGTTTTTGTAATTAGGAAAATATGAAATAGGTTATATCGACAAACTTTTACGTCACGCATGTGTCAGCGTGCTATTTTACAAAATACGCAGATTTTTATTATGATTCAAACACGCTCTAAATGTGTCGCTACCCTAAGTATATCTAACGCGCAATATTGCATCACGTATGAGATCCCGCGGGATGCAATCAGCGCGGGATTCGAACGAACGTGATTTGATATGAGTTTAACCGAGAACAACTTTACCGAACATCCGGAGTATTGATTGTATATTGACCAATAGTTAAGAAAATTATATTCTTGCATCAGTTATTTTTACAATTAAAACATGCAACATTTTATAAATATTTATTTGAAATTAAGTGAAAATTAGTAATGAGCGAAAACTTGTTAGCTAGTTATTCTGCCACAGTGTGGTATGCAAATATTTAATAAACTTAGGTATTAATTTATTTCTTGTTATTAAGAAACGTAACTAAGTTAATAAATATATTTGTGACAACTTTATAATTTGTTTACCCAAGAAAATGTAATCCTGGCCTTTACACTATCGTCAATAAATTATTCAAAAGATATATTACCAAAACAGTTCTCAAGTCAACAATATTCAATAATTTCATATCAATTTGTAGGTCGGTTTTAACACTCATCGCCATTTTCACACACTGCACTCTCCACCACTACCACGTCTGCTAAACGAACTAAACACAACAATCTCGAAACCCGGCGTCGATTCTCGATGAGGACAGACATTTGTATTAACATCGATTTCTGATTGCGGGTCTAAGGTTTAATAAATTTATTCCTTTATCGGTTCTTTGCATTAGAATCGTTGACTAGAAACCATACACGAACATATGATTTATTTCCTTCTCTTAAGGTTAGTTTTTTTAATATTACAAGCACGTTACAGTGAGGCTATGACTGTCAAACGCCATATATAAGCGGAAAAACCTTCAAAAGTCAAGAACCACATAGTTTCTTGCACAACCCAGTTATAAGTTGCGCAGTTATTTTCTATTATAATGTGTATCTTGATTTCAATTTGTCAGTACGAGGGTCAAACTGAAAGTTCTTAGAAAATCAAAAACTAAGCATTCTAGCAAGTTATTAGTTTTATTATGACTTTTCAAAATAGCGTCCATTTACATCAATACCTCGCTGCATTCGATGGAAATTATTGAGAAAAGCACCTTGCCCACTCGGCCTTAGGGGTCTCTTCGACGGCGTTTTGAAACGCAGCCACTGCTTCTTCGGCGTCCATAAAATGTTTTCCTCGAAGTTTTTCTTTTATTTTCGGGAATTAATAAAAATCGCAGGGTGCGAGGTCGGGGCTGACCCAGTAATTCCACGTCTGAGGTCGCCAAATAGTCGATCGTTTGCCTGGCGGTGTGCGACGAGGCATTGTCGTGATGAAGGAGGATCCTGCTGCGAGGTCGTTTCTCTCGAACTTTTTCCAAGACAAGTGGCAAACAGTTGTTAGTGTACAACTCTGCATTAACCGTTTTTTGATCCTCTAAGACAACTGTCGCGTAATGACCTGT
>NJDD01003518.1:7699-22312 GCA_002245505.1 Calephelis nemesis
ACTAGGGCAACTTGTTGCACAGCCATTTGCTACCAGTGGTCTGATTGGTTGGACTACTAGGAAGGAAAACAAGTAAAAACAGACATATTAAATTAATTTACCAATAAAGATTCAGCCTTACAGACATGTCGTTGAAAAACATTCATTCAAATATCCAAATATTTGTACAAACTATCGCATGTTCAGCGTCACTGTTAACTGCGACTAAGACTGCACGTTAGTGATTTTTGCTATCTCACAGGAACCGTTTATAGTAAGGGTCGCTTTTGTACGTGTCTATAGGTCAGAGCTTACTTCTGAACCCAATTTTGTCATAATCGATTCAGATGTAACACCCTTAGGTTGGCAATACACGATTACAATCGAAACTACACAGTATATAGATGTTATCTATATATTAATACGTACAAAAAAACTTTAGACCCCTTTTTAAGAAAGTTATACATTTATAGTTTATGTGTAGGAGAAGTGCAGAACGCTAATATTTTTTAATAATAATGTTTATGAAGTTCATTAATCCAAAAAATTAAACATTACACGTACTACCATGCGTTCGACACACACAAAACATATTGATGATAACGATAAAAGATCACAGATGGCGTACTAAAGAGTTTGGAAACAAAGTAGTTGGTCTTTAGAAATGAAGATGGCGTTCTTATCAACAAGATATTCAAATTTATTATGGTCGAATTCCGACCAATGGGCGACCACTAGTCATCTGTAAATCCTAATATTGTTTCTACTACAGCATGAGACGAAAACATAATTTATTTCGGGGATCGTAAATTAAGCAAGCGGACAGTTTTCTGATGGTATTAAATATAAATAAAAAGACAAAACACGTCGCCTAAGTTAGTAATGGTGCATTGCCAACCTGAGTTTGGGAAGTTGGACCCGCTACCTTAAGCTCCGAAACCAAACCGAGTGCGTTCATTTATACTCACTCAAAATTATATCCAGTCCCACTAACAAAAGATTTTTCAGTGATTATCTGAGGTGTTTCTTTGGGTTCTGGTGCTTGAGCCGCCACACTAGCTAACATTACAGCGAAGCAGAATAGTTTCTGAAACGGTAACAACCATTTTTTAAGTTAAAGGAACTGAATGTACCAAGAAATATTTTGCTTTTTATTTTATTTATTTTTTCGATAATGGAAGGCAAACAAGCAGACGGATTTCCTGATGGAAAAAAAATCACGCCGGCTATAGACACCAAACATGGTAATGGTACGTTGTCAACCTGAGGCGCAGACATTTGGCCACGAGCAAAATTTATTTTACCGGCTACCTTATCGTCAACAGGATAAGGCGTGGTACCAATCCGGGTGAGTCGGTGCGAAACTCTACCACCTAGTCAGATGTCATGGTGCTAGTGACAGTAGGACTATGCTCGCATTTATTATTAATATAGCATTCTAAAGGTGAAAGAATTTTTGAAATCGGTCGGAATTTTTGAAAGAAACAAAAAATCAAACCTTTCCTATTTATGATATTTAAATAAATAAATAAATATCTCTGGACAAATCACACATATTGAATTTAACCCCAAAGTAAGCAAATTATATGCTTGTGTTATGGGTGTTAGTCAACGATTCTAATACATAGAAATACTTAAATAGATACCAGAATAAATTTAATAAACACCCAGACTCGGAAATGCAGACATCTAAATGTTCATCACACAAATGTCTGCCCCCGTCGGGAATCGAACCCGAGCCTCGCGGTTGGTCGATGTAGTTAGGCGTGTACGCTAGAGCCCTGTAGTACCGGGCGACGAATAGGGCTACGGTATCCTCTGCCTGTCGTAAGAGGCGACTAAAAGAGGGTTGGGGCTGGGAGTCAACTGATCGGGGTGTCAGTTGGCTTAAAAAGCAGCCCGGGACGTGAGGCAGCATAGCATGGTGTGACCCCATGCTGCTGTCGTCAAAGTGATGGCATCAGAAGGGGGAGGCTTCTGAGCGGATGAGCCTACGTGCAGGTGTAAGGGTGACAGCGGTGCGTTCTTCGGAGATCCCGCAGTCACCCGATACGCACAGAGGGCGGTCACCGAGTGGTTTTAGCCGGCAGAAGTCCGGCATAACCCGTCACTTCCCCCGAAAGTGACGGGTATCCATGAGAATTTCCACTTGTTAAAAAAAAAGGCGTGTACGCTAGTCACTCGACCAACGAATTACGAATTGTATATAGAATGCAAACTAATACATCAGTTTTTTAATAGACACAAACACGTTATGTATAAACCAAAAATAATAATGAATCGTTGCCATTATAATGACAATATTGACTAAAAATGAATGATATGATTTTATTTTAAAAAAACTCACCACGGTGTACATTTTTGAGGTCCTCAGAACTCACCACTGAAGGTACGACTGTAGATTCCAATCAGATAGTTCTTAAATACACCTATTGTTTGCTAAACGTAGCATTAGATGACAAAACACTTTCAAATTACATGCACTGAAGGTGATAACACATATCGGTGATGAAATTCGCCGTCTACTGTATGGATGTAAATTGACTTAGTTGCGATCTCCGACGCAAATATTTATTATTTCATACAATTTGACCTTTGACGGATATTTGTTATTTGTAAAAAGGCTGCAGTTACATCTTTAAATTGTCCTTTTTATGTGTTACTTACTTTGTTGTTGTTTATAATTTAGAGAAATGTGACAAATCCATCCTCAGCTTGTGGACTGGTCTAGAAAGATTGCTGCAATATGAAAGACAAGAATGAGAGTATTTGTAGGTAGAGTTCTGGAACGTCTACTGCTACAACCGCCATAACTAATATTGCCATTAAAACTTTAGTACTTGTCATCGTTGTATTAAGGTTTAAAAGTAGGACCCGCTCGGTAGGAAACGTGTGTCTTGATTTTAACATATTTTAATTTTGGCACTTATCATAAGCTTTAGACAATTTTACAAATTTTAAACAAGAAAAAGATTTTTTTAAAAAGAAAAATAATATACCATAGACAGGATTTTAATCTACCGTTTATCATCTATCACTGACGTATGCTTAATTGCTTGAGCTACCGAGGATTAAACTCAAATGATGAAAATTTTTTAATTAATTTCTTTCCGATTACGTCGGTAATTAAGTCCTACAGCTACACCGTTTTATTTAATGGCAATAATTGAGTTCATTTCTGAAAACGCACTTCCCATTTTATATTTACCATGCATTTCAATTGTTTTAGATATAATTGTTTAAGCATTTAGTAGTTGGGATAGATTTCCACAAATACTAAAGAAAGTTTTGTGACTTAAAACTAGATTTGTACCTGCGACCTTTCGTCTATCGCTAACGCATGCTTTACCCATTTGAGCTACTTATATCTTATGCTATCTTAATAGTTGTGTTCTACAGCAAAACAGTTTTAAATAATAATACACAGAACTGTGTAACTAGGCTAACTAAATTAACTAAAGATGTAATCGTTAAGAAAGGAATTAGAAATTTCACAACAAGAATGAAATCCTCGGTAGCTTAAATGGTTCGAGTATTCTTCAGTGAGAGATGAAAGGTCGCATGTTCTAATCCTGTCTGAGGATAAACTTTTTCTTTCTTTACTCTGACGAAACTCATCTGTTTCTGAAAAAGAAAACTCAATTTTTCAGAAACACGAAAAGACATATTGACCTTCACTTTCATTAGCCTCTAGGAGCAAGTTATAAATTTTGATATTCATCTTTCCGTAACTTGATAAATTGTGAAATAGTTATCAAAATCAGTAAAGCACTCTGAATGTAATTTACGAGAATAAAGAAGCATCGTAATCTATTCAAGGTTTTGTGATTTGTAAATTTCTATCCTGGATGTCCATCCATCTTGATTTGTACTGGTAGTTTCTTGATCTATACGTCCCCGTATCCCCATGTCAGCAGGATGGCGCGGGTCCATTGAGTAGAAAAGACCATGTGTCTCCCTGTCAGACAGCTTGTAAGAGGCGAGCATAGGTTACTTAAAACATCACGAAAAGACTGCTTGCAGCTGCAATTTGCCCGGTAGGGTTCCATCGTCTTTCCCATTACTACCACCATAATGACTTTGTCATGTTTCGCTCTGAAGAGTAGGGTAGCCAGTATACTTGCACAATTGGCCTTACATCCCAGGCACATGTTAGCGACGCTCCTATGACATATATAGGTCACAATCTCTTACCATCAAGAGGTCCAGACACTTGGTCACTGACTGACAGATAAAAATACCTAGAATGGAGAATCACGACTTAAAATACACCATAAATGTTATAAGTGTGTTACTTCGAGTTGATCTCTACACGTAGAGTGCTGTTTACTAGTATTTTATTGGTAATGTGTTGTTTTTTATATATTTTAACCTGCACTCGCCTTTTCCAATTTGACAAGCACGGAGACAATTGATCTATTCTACACAAGGGTTCTGGACGTGTAGGTGATGTAAATCTGATTTATATTCGATATCAAGAGGAGACCGTTGATAAAAAAAATGCAGTGTATACAAAGCTTTTACAATGAAGTGTCAAAATATTTCAAACGCATTTATAGTAAGTAAATAAATGATGATATTCATCTAGTCTATAAAAAAGTGTCCGTCAGCGATATTATTCAAGAAAATTGTCAAAGGTCACCCCTTTAGTTTGAATCCCATCATAAACATCAGTGAAGAGAAACATATCAAGTATCTTCACGCCCATATCCCCGAAGGGGTAGGCAGAGGCACAACCAGAGCACCCACGACTAGCCGAAGACATTAAATCCCACAATGTCAGTCACAATTGGAAAAATCCAATTTTCTTTTTGTTGGCCGACCCGGGATTCGAACCCGGGACCTCATGCAATCAAGTCCTACACCCGGACTGCTAGACCACAGAGGCGAGAGAGACCACATATTAAAAATGATAAAGTCATATTACAAGTAACAGTACTTATCGTTCATAACATCTACCTAACATGATAACCTAACATAACGTCCATTGCTTGCCGTTGACGTGTTCCGGTTTGGAGGGTAAGGTGGCCGGTAAACTTACTTTTGCTCGAGGCCTAACATCCCGGCCTCAGGTTGGCAATGCACCATTACCAGCTTTAGTGTCTCTAGGCGGCGTGAATTTCTTACCATTAGGAAATTTGTCTGCTTGTTTGCTTTCCATTATCATAAAAAAATACTTCTTGTCATTACACTAAAACGGAACCTATACCAAAAGCTTAAAAATACTACTCACAGGAAAAAAATATTGAACTTTCTCAAACAAATCCCGACTGGCTAGGTTTGGAAACGGTGGTAGCTTACGGTAGACAGGGTTAAATTTATTATAATTTTAAAATTATTTGTAAGTTATAATTCTAATAGTAATAAGAATAAAACTATTTGTTCGTATGAATAATAAAACATTGTGTATCTAATTAGTTATTTTTAAAAATATTAAATTATTTGCACACCACAATGTGGTAGATTAAGTTGGAAAGATTAAAAAAATTTGTAACAACTTCGACACGCATATTCCGCAAATAAATATATTTTCTTTCTTTCAAATAAAGGCAGCAGCGCAAGTTAAACAAAAGTTTGTAAAATAATTTAGATTTAATAAATAGAATCGAACATATTTAATACAAAATAACTAAATATACAGTTTACAGTCTCGTTGGGGTTTGTCTATCCACGTTCCGTTACGATAGTTGCTTTATAATAGTTCTATAGCCTCTCTTTCCAGCTTTGTATGTCATTTGATACAGGCGACCTCTGTTGTCGTACCAACGAACAGCGCCCTTCACATCGAGTGAGGGGTTGGGGTCTTTGGCTGTTGCTTTGAAGGCCCCTTCTTCCGCCCTTGAAGAGCCGTCGCTGGCATCGTAACTGTAACAAAAGGGTTTAAATTCAAACTTTTTGTATTGCAAATAATCTGATTTCCTGACGATACTTTTGGATACCGAAAATGGTAATGGTATTTTCTTAGATATCTAGAACTCAAAGGGTTTAGTAAGTTTATTAGCTGCTTTTCTAAAGATGAACATTGCAAGTTTGGGTCCGATTCGGGGAACTCCACCTAGTCATAAAATGCAGTGACCTTGGATAGATCACTATCCAAGGTCACTGCATTTTTATGATTTTTTATGATTTTATGACATCAACCATCCTCATAAACTTGACTTTGATATTAATCAAATTCTATATTGTTGTTGGTAAGGTTTGCAGTTTTTTTCCTTTCTTTCGATAAATTACACAATTTAAATAACAATGATAATAATAAAGATCCTTGGACAAGTAACACAAAATGAATCTAACCCCAAAGTAAGCAAATTATATGCTTGTGTTATAAGTATAATGATTGCTCCGCGGAATAACATGACATGACTTTGACAGCTGTATGTATGCAAATAAATAAATCACTTTAGACCAATACATATATCATCACACTTGAACTAGAGTTGGACCATAATAGGCTAATTACTAAATCCGTTCCATTTGTAACTGTTTCAGTCAAACAACAGGTCCAAACTCGGGTCCCTCTGGAACAGATCTTGCAATGAATGAAGTACGCATCCAAAGAGTATAATAATATACCAGGGGCCCTATCATGAACGCTTAAAGCAGTATTATTTCCATCTTGCTAAATGTCTGTCTTTATAAGCAACTTTCAGGTATACGTCATAAGGTTATCTTTCTCGACTGACAATTAGTATTGTTGAAATAGTACTGTTTTAAGAGCTTATGGTAACCCCCCTGGACGCATCCGAATGTTACGCAAGTAACAGATAAAATATAGGTGGCACTGGAGGAGTGGAAATTGTGCTACTCTAATTTCTGTTTTAAGTCATTTTTATTGATTTTTTAAATCTCGTTAGCATATTTATTTACCAAAGTCAACTAATTTTAGTGGCATTTTGTAAAGCTGCCAAATAAAGAAAAAAATGTTTTTTTTTAATCTTTTTAAAAATTTGATATTTCTATAATTTAGCATATACGCTATCCTTTCTATTTTTATGTTCTTCTTTCTATGTTTTGGTATTCGCTTTAGCATTTGGCCATTAGTCAAATAGAAATTTGCTTCAATTTGTATCAAATTTACCAAAATCGGGATACAATTATAATAAGTCATTAGTCGTCAATAAGTCAAATCAGGGTCTTAGGCAAAACGGTGGCCTTATTACACAAGCTCATATGATTTGGCGGCAATGAGGACATATACGATATGCTAATTTATTCATGATTATTTAATTTGTGCACTTTCACTGAACAAAATTGTACCAAATGCCTCCAAAATTGATTAATTTAACTCATTATTAACACGAAATCCGATAATTATGTAAAAACTTCAACCATCTTTTCTCTCGATGGCGCTAAAACTCTTTTTTCATGTTTCATACATGTTTCACGTGCCTAAATACTGTGCGTAAGACCGCTGAAACTGTTCTAAAAGTTTCGGAATATAAGGAGCGCATTGTCGCTTTCTGAGACTCATTTCCTGTAACTGTTGCGATATATACGCCTCACTCAACTTGTACTTGTTTTCATTAACAATTTGATTTCCTATGATTTAAACGTTCTGGCAGAAGCAAAGAGACTCTGCAAAAAGAGTAATATTTTGAATTCTAGAAATTAATAGTAGGTAAGTATTGTGTAGAGGTACATACATACATATCTTCACGGTAATTGTGTAGAGGTGTGACAAATATTCACATTAAAATATATGACGTTCTGTGTGGGTAGTTTACGATCACATCTATTTTTACGTCGGCCATTACGTATTCTATTGGCATTATTTACGTTTATTTATTGCAAATTACAGAGTTTCTGAAAATACTTATTAGATGCGCTAAGAATTTTTTGTGAGTCATACAGGTTTCACCATATTTGTCCGGGTCGCTTGTACAGTTTGTCCTATTGCCGGGTACCCGTAAGTGACGAACTTAGGTTATACGAGTTATTACCAAGAAGACCAATGGTGGTAGAGAGCCGTGCTAGATCTTTGTCCGGATTCACCGCCTTCTTGCCGCCGTGAAGGCAGCGTATTATATTGGTTTGGATTGCAAGGCAGCTAACAGAATTGAACTACACGTCTTATTATAACTCGGTCACAGGACAGTAACGCACCTACACCATCTATGTTGTGTGCAGGCCGCGGTTGTCCCTGTCTTAACTATGGACATTAATTTTTGAATTTCAAATAACCGACATGTGAATTAATATTTGCGTAAAGTTTTCTTAAATTTTCTAGTATTCCGCTGAGTAATATTTTTTTTTCATAACAACCTTCTTTTATAAATAATTATGAAAAAAAAAAGAAATAGAAACTTTGTTTTTATCTTAAAAACAGATAGATTATGCTAATTGTAGATGTTTTATCAAAGCTACTGTTGGAAAAATAAAATTCTAACACTAAAATACTAGTTGTAGTTTCGAGCGATAGTAGATCCAGTACCATCATAAATTTATAGTGTCAGTAATGTGTTTGTTATTTAAATCCTATCCAATTAGTCGAATATTATAGAGGGCATGGAAGGACGAAGCGGACGAAATCGGAATGTTTTATTTCTATCAATTATTTAACGGCGACATTCTTCGCCATCTAGTGTAACAAAAAATAAATAACAACATTAACGAACTAAAAGCTTTGTTTCGCCTCTTATTATTCAGGCGGATATGAACTGGAACTCTATGTTAAAGGTTTTTTATTTCTGTTTGAATTATTTAACTAAAGTCTTTTCATGATGAGAATATGTCGTATGCTTTCTGTAGCTTAATTAACATATGAGATATCATTTTGGATATGTAAAACTTAAACATAATTATTTCACTCTATAATTCGCTTCTGGTGACACGTTTTTTTAGTTCTGAAACCGGACTGGAACACCGGATCGTAGAGCTATTACTGTACTAGTAGCTTGAAAGTAAAGACTATTATTACCTTTTAACGATAAGCTTGTTAATTCGTAGAAATATTTTTCATTATTTCAGTTTTAGAGTTGCCTGTTTCATTTTTTATTGTGAATTGCATTACGAAAAATGAAACATTTACATGTTTCATTTTTCATTTTTTAGTTACAAGTTGAAATTACTTGGTAGTAAAACTTTAGAAAGACAATACCTAAATTTTTTTTTATAATATTGAAGGCAAACAAGCAGACAGATTTCCTGATGGTAAGAAATTCACGCCGCCTGGCAACATTACAACGAACCATTACTGCCTTTGGTGTCTCTACCAAAGGTGGTAATGTTAAGTTGCCATCCTGAGGCCAGTATGTTAGACCTCCAGTAAAAGTAAGTTTATCGGCTACAATACCCTCCAAACCGAAACACATCAACGGTAAGCATCGGACGTAATGGCGGCAGGAATAGATAAGGCGGTAGTAGCAATCCGAGCGACTCGCCTGGACTTAGTAATTAAATAGAATGAAAATTACTTGAGCTTTAGTATTTTTCCATACTTTTTATTTGGGTTTTATTATGGCGGTTTTTATATACCCCATATTTGATAGAAATCTTGATTTCTTATTTAAAATAAAAGTAAAGTTTGAAGAAAGTAATCTACAATGGAAAATCAGCTAAAATAAAAGAGTTAAGAGTTATCCTTTTTAATTAAAGAATTTTGGATTGGTAAAGAAACTGATTCTTTTTCAGATGAAAAAAAAAACACATGTCACTGATAGACACAGAAGTGGTAATGTTGAGTCGTTAATTTGAGGTTGAAGCGTGTAGCTTCTTGCGGAAGTAACTTATGTGTAATTTTGTTAGTTAGTTCTTTTTATTATGTGGGAGGTCAGCGATCAATCATATGGCTTTCTTGGTGGTAAGATACCTGGCATATAGACACTATACATCCTAAGGGCTGGGTCATGTCAGTCTAATTGGACCAGTCGATTGGCGATTGGATACTTACAAAATAAAATTTAATCATATTTTTTGTACTAAGAAATACATAAAACCTAATAAACAATATTAAACCAAATGATACGTAGTTAATCTAAAGCTTTTGAAAGCCTACCGGCTACCCTATTTTCCACACCGGAAAATGACACTGTAATAATGGTGACAAGAATAGGTAAGGTGGTGGATCTCTACCCGGGCGAGATGCTGTACAGCAATCGACCACTAGTAAAAAATATTTTCCTTGAAACTGATTGACACGCTCTCACAAATCTAGATATCTAAATAAGCAAATAATACAAACAACGTATTGGAAGATGAACATGGCTACTTTTTATAATTGTCGATTCTACCGTCTGGACGAAGTACAGCGCTGTGTAGCAGCTCCATCACCTTTTCTATCGCTTTCTAACTCGCTTTTATCGTGTTCTATGCCAAAGGGCATTTTATAAAGTGCCCTCTAAAAATCTTAGGATCCCGGCTGTAAAGCAGCGATGCGCTAGTAACATCTATATCTGAAAGTGAGAGTAATCTCTTATCAGGTAAACTGCCACAATGTTTGCTATCTTAAAACTTAATGAAAACTAATTATTTAAACAACTGTTTAAGGCAAGAAACGTGTTTTGTCTGACACAGAAGTGGTGTTTTATTATAATGATATTTAGGTCCCGTTAGAGATTGTCTCTTTAATTTAAATATCATTCTTTTAAGTGTTATTACATTGGTGCATTATGTATTTAAGCAGTCTGGAAAGTTTTAATAGTGTTGTAAGATTTGTAAGTTGTTTTTTGTTGTTGTTGGAAATACCGAAAGTTTTTTACTTTTTTTAGAAAAGACAACCTGCCTCCGGTTTGGCACCTCGTAAGATGCGAGTAAAGGTTAAGGGGCCACATACGCTAAAATACGTCAGCAGTTTACTGTTTTTTTCATACAAAGCAATCATGGATTTTGCTGACAAAAATACACAAGATTAACATGAATATGCTTTACTAGACTAGTGTTTCCAAAACACGATTCATTTCACTTTGCTCGACAGAAAAAAATCAAAAAGTTAACCCTTTTTTGAAAGCAAAACGCAACTGTCTACTTCAAATATGAAAATATCGACACCAGATTTAACGTAAACATAGATAAATACTATACCTAAAAGACAAGTGTTTCAGTTTTTAAACTTTTTTCAAATTACTTTTATAGTATCAAAAATAGTGATTTGTCGCTTAAGACGTTTACTTTAGAGCGCCCTTGTCCATAGTAATCATGGAACGGGGGAGCGCGGTGATTGGTTCTTCTGGCTGACTGAGTATGGGGCCTTAAATCCTTAAATGGGTCATTAATAACAAGTTCAATGGTGGTCAAGGGTATTGTATAGTTACTTGCCATGTTAGTCAAGCCGCTTTACCATTTCCCACTACCTATTTTTAAGGTAGTCTTTTTAGACTCCTTCCTTTAAATACCTTTCAAATACCTTTTTAGGTATTTGAAATGATCGCTTATCACACAATTAAGACATAGTCCCACGTCACAAACAGAAACCAAACTTTATAAAAAAACTGAACTACTAAATTTAATTCCATTTTTTTATTAATGTTAATCGATTTCTCTGTCATTTGCCGACTGTAATTTTTTTTTTAAAGAAAGAAAGAAAGAAAATATATTTATTTGCGGAATATGTGTGTTAAGGTTGTTACAAAATTATTTAAGCTTTCCAACATATTCTACCACATTGTGGTGTGCAAATAATTTAATATTTTTATAAGTATAAAATAACTAATTATATACACAAAGTTTTAATGTTTTTGAAAGAGTATACCTTTAAGGTGGTCCTATTGTAATCAAGTCTAGATCTGATGTAAAATACAAAGGAAACCGAGAAAAAAAATAACATTTTGACGACGTAGTTTAATTTGAATCGAGTTTATTACGATTTTGTTGCAGTTAATAAATTTACTCAAGCGTTTGATCTCTGTAGTATCATAAAGTTACAAACATATTTTGATACATACATACATATCTTCATGCCAAGTCCCTTACGGGGTAGGCAGAGAGTATCGAGTGCCAGACCTCACGATCCTGACAAACCTGTCTTGCTTCCTTCACATTCTTTACCCTTTTCATACAAACACGCCGGTTTCGGAGGCTCTTGACACCACCCTCGGATAATATCCGATTGATCTGATCGTGAAATGTCAGCCTTGGTCTCCCCGGGTACCTACATCCATCCACATTCGCAATGTAAATCTGTTTTGTCAATCTTTCATCTGTTATTCTTTCTACATGTCCGAATCAGCAGAGCATGCACTTTCTCATTTTACCATAAAGAAAGTGTTTATGGTAAAATGAGAAAGGGCATCCTCTTCATCTTCATTTCAATTCCACTCTTTCTCGAATCTCACTGATACGAGTAAGCGAGCGTAACGACGCACACTTTTTGTAGCGCTCTCATTTCAACTGCATTTATCCTACTCACATGTTTAGGATAAGTACAAAATTATGCCAAGCGAGTCTAGCACTTTAACACATTAAAAAAAACAAGCAGGAATAAAACAATTTACATAAGAATGGTTAAAATAAAATACAATGTACCATCCACATTCGCATTGTATATCTTGATATTTTGAACATATTTTGTTGGACTGGCAAACACATGATTTACATTGCAGTGCGAAAGCGAGTAAGAGCCCAGTGCTTCCAGATTGTAGATATCTAACCACTTACTGGGTCATTGTGGCAAAGTACTGTTGTTTTTTTTTTACAAAAACGTGTTTTTTATCACAACGTAACAAGGTCACGTTAATGTCTCTGCTGCCTTAATGATATCCTTGTTTTATAAACAGCTGGTAGCTGTAAATTTGGGATAGTAATAGTTTGAATGACTCAATAATATGTGCATTTAATTTTTTTCCTTTTTACATACAAAAAAAAGCACTAAATATATAATGCAAAAACACAATGTTTTTTTATGTGTTTGGAAGGCAAACAACCACATGGATTTCCTGATGGTAAGAAATTCACGCCGCCTAGCGACACCAAGGGTGGTAATGGCATATTGCCAATCTGAGGCTGACATGTTGTTGCCTCAAGCAAAAGTAAGTTTACCGGATATCTCATCCTCAGAACCAGAATACGTCAGAGGCAAGCACTGACGTTAGTTGACAGGAATAGGTAAGGCGGTGGTACCAATCCGGGTGAGTCGCTGCGAAACTCCACCACCTAGGAAGATGTCACTTTGTTAGTGATGGTAAGCCTATGCTGGCCTTTTACTAGCTACCTGGCAGGAAGGCAGATCGTATATTTTGAAAGTCCTGACAACCAAGGGGAAACAAGCAGTTGTAACAAGGTAAATGTAAGAAATAAGCGCCATCTATACCACAAAAGCCTTAGGGATAAGTTGCCAACTTGAAGTTGGCAAGTTAAACTCCCTGCATTAGTTTGTTCGAGATCCTTTTCATTAACTGGAAGATGATGATCAGAGCGAGCAATGATGGGCGAGAGGTATACCTAAGGTGAAATATGTCAATCATGAATTTTCACACATGTAATGTCGCGGAGTCGGTGGTAAAATAATAATCTACTAATGTATTTTCGAGCCCTTCAGAAGGTCAGTTGACTTATATTCTTATGGGTGCTGCTCTACGACGGAAAAGTGTCAAGGGTGAGTATTTCTTCGTCCGGTTTTTATGTCTTTTCCCCACATTATTCTTAAGAATTTCCTTAGTTCCCATCATCAGATTTAAATCAGGAAATTAATATTTTAAGAGTAAACATACCTATATATGATTTTTTACAATTATGAAAAATGTAGATATGTATCAAAAATATTAGAAAATTTTCCAATTAATACAGAGTTAACGCTTAGTTTTGACATCACTAAATTTCTTTTAATGTTACTAACAGTATAAGATTCCAATCGAAATTTACGCACCATCTTAAAAAAGTCATCAATTTGTTATATTTTTTTGTTATATAACTATAATATACTAATCGATAGAGTGAACTTCGTAAGAAAAGAAAAGAAAAAATATTTATTTGCGGAAATCGAGTGTTACAACTTTGGTTACAAAATTATTTAAGGGGCCATATACGCTAAAATACGTTAGCAGTTTACTGTTTTTTTCATACAAAGCAATCATGGATCTTGCTGACAAAAATACACAAGATTAAAATGATTATGCCTTACTAGACTAGTGTTTTCAAAACACGATTCACTTCACTTTGCTCGATAGAAAAAAATCTTCAACACTATTATATATTTTCTCTAAAAGTAAGTTGAGTACCTTTTTTCGAAATTTATTTAATGGAAGTGATTTAAGATTATCAGGACTAACAGTTTATATCGGTTAAAGAGTTGTTTTTCCTATTTTATTAGTAATTTTATCTTTTTTTTAAAAAACTCTTCTCGTTACAATATCTGTCACAACAAAAAAAAGGACGAAAATGTCCGTTCCAGTTCCGTTCCGTTCAGGATTGATGCGATGATCACGCGAATTGGGGAATCATTTATAATGTTAGACATATAGAAATATCTTGCTTTTGAAACAAGATAGACGCATTTCCTATTGGCAATATCTGATATTCGTCACAATATGACTCTTAAGAGGTTAGAGATGCATTACCAACCCAAGTTTTTGCATAAGACCGCGAACAAGCACGCGACTTCCCATTATGGCGGTATTCGGCAGGAGTAGGTAAGCCAGTGGATCCCTACAAGAACATGTTGTAGTACAACACTCTACCACCAGTGGTCTTGTTTGTAATGAC
>NJDD01003520.1:14787-30960 GCA_002245505.1 Calephelis nemesis
TTTTACTTTTACTTTTACTTTTACTTTTACTTTTACTTTTACTTTTACTTTTACTTTTACTTTTACTTTTACTTTTACTTTTACTTTTACTTTTACTTTTACTTTTACCTTTACTTTTACTTTTACTTTTACTTTTACTTTTACTTTTACTTTTACTTTTACTTTTACTTTTACTTTTACTTTTACTTTTACTTTTACTTTTACTTTTACTTTAAAAATCTTCAATTTCTTTGCGTCGATATGATGATATTTTTTCTTTAAGAAAGAAAGAAAATTACTTATTTGCGGAATATGTGTGTAAATGACATGTTACAAAAACATTTAAGTATATCAACATGTTCTACCATATTTTGGTGTGCAAATATTTTAACATTTATAAAAAATATTACTTATGCTTTAACTTTTAAGCCAATTTTATAACTAGTTTAATGATTTATTACCAAAACATTTTAAAACTATAATTAATTTATAATTAAATTTAAGTTGTAGGTACGTATTTAAAATTAGATTCTGATTTGTATTTTTTTTATATTGTAACGATTAGTTTGGAAAAAAGTCAAGCCCGCTGAGTGTCTTTCACCAGATCTTGTCAGTGTTTTTTCTCTGGTTTTGATTATGAAAGCTTATTCAAGATTTTAATGTGGTTCAATACGAATTTGATAACGATGCTATTCACTTTAAGTTATATCTATTAATGTTTGACCGCCTCGTTGGTCGAGGCCTGACTACATCGACCAACCGCGAGACTAGGATTTGATTCCTGACAGGGGCAGGCATTTGTGCGATGAACATTTAGGTGTCTAAGTACATATCCGGATCTGGGTGTTCATAAAATTTATTCTGTTATTTATTTAAATATTTCTATGTATTAAAATCGTTGACTAACACTCTTATTACATGCTTACATTGGGGTTAGATTCAATTTGTGTGACTTGTCCAGGGGTATTAATTTAATCTCTAGTTATTTATGTACGTGCATAATTAACGAAGGTAAGAATAGGTACAATCCAAACATACTATCATCCATACCAATATTACAAACGCGAAAGTCTGTTTGTTACGTTCTTTCAACTAAAATAATAGACCAAATTCAATGAAATTTGTTGCGCATATAGCTATGCTCGGTATTTTTTTGCGAGATATGATCTATATTTCGGTGATCCGCAAGAAAACGAGAATAACCGACATAGTCCAGAAAGTCAGCAATCAGTCAATCAATCAATCAATCAAATCAATCAGCAGTCAGCAAAAAAAGCTGAGGTGGCAATGAGTAGGCCACATTGCTTGCAGAACCGATAACCGCTGAGGAAGAAAGGTTCTCGAGTGGCAGCCCCGCAACAGAGGACGTAGTGTTGGACGACCTCCCACCGGTGGACTGATAATCTGGTCAAAGTCGCGGGGAGTTGCTGGATACAAGCGGCTGCTGACCGTGACTTGTGGCGCTATGTCTAGTTGTAGACGTCGTCCGGCTAATGGTGATGATGATGGATAAAATATTGAGTTCAAACATGAGCTAAGCAAAAACCTGCCCCAACGAACAAAACGGGAAATGAAATTTTGTATGAAAATCATGGTGAAGTAAAGTTGCTTTCTACAGTAAATATTCTACGCTGACGAATTCGCACATACGCATTATTATATGTATTACGACATTGAACTCTAGATATCTATTGTCAAGATATTACTGATTAAAATAATTATATTCAAGAATCATCCTTTTAATATTATCAATGCGAAAGTTAGTCCATTTGTTTGTTTGTTACTTCTTCACGTAAAAACTGCTGAACCGATTTTAATGAAATTTGGCGCACACTCAGGGGTACATTGGATTAACACATATGATAGCTTTTATCGTTAAAGAATGTCGGACCACGCGGGAAATGCCGCTGGCAATAGCTAGTAAACAATAAATTAATGATAAATAAGATCACAGCAAAAATAAAACATATATTTGAAATAGTATGATATCTATGGTATGGTATGGTAAATAGTATGGTATGGTACTTTATATTTTTTGACCATAGCGTTTACTAAAGGGGTAGTTTGTACGACCCTCCAGTTGATGAAAGATAGTCTAAAGAACTCACAGAGTGGTTTTTACACGCGCTCGTGGCGGTAGCGGAACTGCGTTTTTATTTCAAAACTCACGAAAAAAAGAGAGCAGGTTTGTTATAAGTTTGACATGTCTATGTATGTTGTCTGTTTGTGACATCAAAGCTTTTAAGGGATGGACCAATTTCGATGCAGATTACTTTGTTTGAAAGCTGACGTGATCGTGATGGTTCCTAACTACATTAATTGTAGGTATTGTTGTGATATTGTTTTTTTAAAATTTAGTTTTAATACTTTCCTGTAATTTATATAAACCTATTTTTCGGTTGATTTTAATGTAGTGAAACTAAATTAATATTTTTCATAGATGTGTTTTTAGTCGATAATACACAAACTAATTTGCAATCTTTAATCAAAGAGAAACTACTTATAAGTGTTTAGTCTCTGACGATTCACAATATTCGTAGCTAATTAATTTTCCTAATAGTTTTCAATTTAATAAACATCCCCACTTACGTTGATCATAATCTGTGTATAGAATATTACTTATAGAATACTATCTATCCCGGCAAACGTTTTTTTTTTAATTAGGGAGATGAAATATAACCTATTCTCACACCTACCGAGAGTGCATTTAAAATTTTATTAAAATCAGTTTACCCATTTCGGGGGAGTATGTGGGAAAACACCGTGTCAGATTATATTTATGTATAAAGATAACATGCCAACTGATATCCTTATATGTAGCTCGCAAAAATCTTATTAATAAATAATATAGACTAAAGTACTCCAGATTGCCCTGATAGGTATCTGATATAAAACTATATCTATACAACAGTGTGATATAGAGTTTTTTCCATTTTTTATGACATTGAAAGGCAAACAAGCAGAAGGATTTTCTGATGATAAGAAAGTCAAGCCGCCTAGAGATACCAAAGGTGGTAATGGTGCGTTGCCAACCTGAGGCCGGATTGTTAGGCCTCGAGAAAAATATTCTATAATATTAATAAAATAATTAATAGACTACAATATAAACTTAATTAACATGGTTTTTCAATAAGACACTAGCATAGTGATCATGAATCAGTGGTAGATTTTTGTACGATGCACCAAAATTGGTTCTTCGCCTTACCTATTCCTGCTATCGTCATCATTGTCCTCGTTTTTTTTTAACATATAAGGTTCCTACTAAGTAAAATAAGTAAGTTCTTAACATTCCAGCAACTTTAACATCTTTAGTATATATGTATTGGTATTTACTTTTATTATTATTCGGTGACTAGTCTGCTTCATAGACTTAAATAGTATAAGACTATAATAGTAGTAAGACTTAGTTATTTTATATATTTCTACAAGTGTTCGCCCATCGGTCGAAATTCGAGGATAATAAATTTTAATAGCTTGTTGATAAGAACGTCATCTTCATTACTAACTACTTTGTTTCCAAAGCGTTTGATTATAGCTTTACTATGATTATAGCATAGTATATTTGTGCGCCATTTGTGATCTTTTATCGTTATCATCAACATATTTGTTTGTGTTTGTCATATGCATGGTAGTGCGGGTAATGTTTTATTTTTTGAATTAATGCACTTTATAAAAATCATCATCAACACATTTATTAAATCTGTAGAAGGGTCAATTCTGTACATTGAAAATATTGAAAAAATAAATACTGGGGTGTTACTGGATCGATACCAAACTCAAATATGTAATCACATATATAAACCCAAATATGTCACTAAAATTTGTTTTGCCAGTCTGTCTATATGTTCAGGCATCACGTGAAAACTAACGGTTCGATTTCGATGAAACTTGGTTTAATTATACCTTATTATCCTGGGCATAAAATGGGATACTTTTTATCCTGAAAAAATACGTAGAAAAAAATATCTTAATTTTTCAGTTTTATAATGCGAAGACCGACATCCGGGCGAACGGAGTCGCGGGCGGAAGCCAGTTAAAAAATATTAGCGTACTGCACTTCTCCTATACATAAACTATAAGTGTGCCAAATTTAATACTCCTCCGTCAACGCAATTTTCGTAAAAAGGGGTACAAAGGTTTTTGCTTCACGTATTCACACATAAGATTTTAAACTTTAATCGTCGCGTATTATTAACATTTTTAATTATTTATACGGTATACTCACGATCTCCTTTTATTTTATTTGACGATATTTCGGCCTAGTTGCATAGGCCGTGGTCACGACGGGACTGCAGCAGCGAGCTGTAACTTTTGACAGGAGGATCTACTGACGGATGAGCCTGTCAACCCTCCGTCTAATTCTTCTTTTTTGAACGTCCTTGTCACAATAATTTCTGGGCACTATATCGCGACACACAACACTAACTATGTCCCTACACTTTACGGAAGTTTTTGTAGTTTTAGCCCGACACAGACCAACAATTAGATCCCACGCCTGGACCAATTTAACTGGGCCGTCGTGACCACGGCGTATGCAACTAGGCCGAAATATCGACAAATAAAATAAAAGAAGATCGTGAGTATCACGTATAAATAATTAAAAATGTTCACGTATTAATATTATGATTTAGATAAAACCCAAGGACCACTTATAGGAGTGTGCGTAAACATACTTTGAAACATACTTGTGGTTAAGAATATCCATTGTTTTGTATAAGTGGATGGTCTTAGATAATTATGTCGTAACACTTAAAAGCAATAAAACAGGTAGTAATGTATAATAATTTGTTAATTTCGCAATAATTAGTAGAGTGAACAAACAACTATTGATGTTGTGCAAGCATTGCAAAATAACCACTTAATATTATTATAATGAATGTTCTAATATTGTTGTGTTTTTTGGGAAATGCTGCTGGTAAGCATTTTCATATTTTTTAATATCCAGATTTTTGAAACAATTATAGTGGTAATTTGGGTCACTTGATGTTATGAGACACATTGCTTAAATACACCATAGATGTTAATGATTAATTGTTAACCTGTTGTTAATTATTGTCAATCTACCAGATTCCAGGGGTTTCTGAAGAAAAGCAAAATGATAACATATTAATTATTATACTTCATCAACCCCCACGTAAAACGAAGGGTGTTATAAGTTTGACATGTGTGTGTGTGTGTGTGTGTCTGTCTATGATATATATAATAGACCGCTTTATTTAGTTGCGATTATTTAGATGCGATTTATTTAGTTTAAAGTTGTCATGATCGAGATTGTTCTTAGTTACTATAGATAAAAGTTTTGTCGGGGGCTTATTGAACCTTTTTCTTATAATTATATGCCATGCCTTTATTAGATTCTTGTAATGAGGATAATTTTTATGTTTAGTTTTATGCATCTAATTTATGATTTAAGTAAAAAAAATTGGGGTTAATCACCCATATTTATTCATTTATATCATTTAGGTGTATAAAAATAGATGTTGGCCGATTATCAGACCTACTGAATTTGCTCACAAAATTTATTGAGAATCGGTCAAGCCATTTCGGAAGAGTACGGGAACAAATATTGTGACACGAGAATTTTATATATAAGATAAATTATAAGTGATACGTAAAACAGTACGTCTGTTTTCCTTTTAAAATATGAATATTTGGAAGTTTAACCAAGCGCCGACGATGGAAAATATCAAATATTTTAGTTTTATGCATTTGGGTGTTTTACATGTTATCAATCAGCATTTTTTATTACTGCCTCAGCTTTCACATGGCGTACAACCAGGATAGTAGGCGGTTCAGACACTACGGTTGAGAGATATCCGTTTATGAGTAATATGCAATATGGATATCTAGGTATCTGGTGGTACCAGTCCTGTGGGGGATCACTTATCACTCGTACGTCTGTCTTATCTGCTGCTCATTGCTACTAGTAAGTATCTAAATATTCCTGGATAATTCTACACACATAAGTTTCTTACGGGGTATGCAGAGAGTATCAATTGCCAAATGTCAACCGTCCTTGCGGACCTGACTGGTTTCCTCCTCATTAATTACCCTTTTCACACAAAAATGCAGAATTCTAATCCATATTTCTAAATTAGCTAAAACAGCCCATCCTTGGGATGGCAACGGAACTTTTAGTCAATTCTTGTTTATTTTAATCCTGTAAGATACTAAAACATACATACAAAGACAAACTTGATACCGCTAAGCATTTTTCCTATCTCTTAATCACTAGAAATTTTTAAAAAATATGTTTTTTTTACGAATTCATCTTAGGTAATTAAATGTAATAATCATCCTATTGTAACAACTGTAGAGTAATTGGTAGAAGTAGGCATTACTATTCGAAAATTCACAATTAAATCCAAACAAAATTATTAAATTTGTAATTTTTTGCTAAAACTGTAAATGTACCAAGACAAAACTAGAAAAACGGCGCGTAGTGAATGGATTGGACTTACAAAAAGGCACACAACACTATACTCTTTTATTATTACCACTTAAGTATTCGAACTTCATGGAGTGCAATATTTTTGGGTTTCGAAGCAAAAATTGTTTTTACATACATGCATATCTTCACGCCAAGTCCTTACAGAGTAGGCAAAGATTATCGAGTGCCAGACCACACGATCCTGACAAACTTGTTTCTAGTGAGTATAGTATTGCTACTAAAATAGTAGAGAGGGGTGTAGGTGTGGGTTTTGTATGAAGCTGGATAGAGTAGGGGTTTTCGGCTTATAATAAGCACAATCCATCCATACTACAAAACACGTATTTTTTTGTAAAAAAATTAAATTTAGATAAAAGAAATTATTTAGGAAATAGTGTTTATTATTTAAAAATAAATTTATACATTTTTTTAAATTGAAAGGCGGCCAGGTAGAAATGTTAAATGGCCACCTGCTTGATTATCTGTGACTACCATTTTTAGCAGCAATAGGCAAATTATGTATTATCTGTTAGATTGTTTCTTCAAAATAATGAAAGATTGAATAAATAAAACCGAATATATCATTAAATTGTTCTTATATATTTAAAACATGTTCTGGTTATTTTCCACAGTGGTGATAGCCCATCTTCCTGGCGTGTTGTCCTTGGAACCTCTCACCAATCAAGTGGCGGGATCACTCATTCAGTATCAAAATTAATCGTTCATCAAAATTACGATTCTAATGCGCTGACCAATGATGTGGCCATTGTGAAGCTCCAGACTCCAGCAACTATATCCTGTTCCATAGGCCTGGCTAGACTACCTGCACCAAGTTATAAATTAGCTGATGATACGGTGGTGACAGCTATTGGCTGGGGTGCTCTTTCGGTAAGTACTATTTCAAGATAGCTTACGCATCACCCGCTCTACAACTACCACTTAAGATTTTGCAATGATGCAAGATACCTCTGCTTTTGCTTGTCGATTTTAACCTTAGGTATTTGCACTAATTATCTCGGAACCCTTACTACTACTAGAAACTACTAGTAGAAAATTTCAATCCAACTTAGTGGGATAGTTTTATCGTCATGCTATAATACACAAGACAAGTTTTTTTTGTTCAGAAACGACCTAGAAACTTTTATGAAATATTTTTAATGCTATTGAAAGGCAAGCAAGCAGACGGATTTATTTCCTGATGGTAAGAAATTCACGACACCTAGGTCCAAAGGTGGTAATTGTGCGTTGCCAAGTTGAGACCAAAAAAGGGCAATTCAATTCAGTTATTAAAATCAAAGTTGTTCATACTTTCCGCGTCTTTTTATACATAACTCAACGGCCTTTGTAGTGCTCCGATTTTGAGAGTAGAGTCAGGTAAACTAAAACTATTAACATACCAACTTTAGGTTGGTGTTATAGCCTTTGTTTCTCCTTAGGAATACTTTAACATATTTACTTGTAATAGTAAGGGAAAGTTGTTAAAACCTCGCTGTTAGCAACATGTTAGCCATTTCAAAAAAAAAAAACTTGTAATATGAACATCTTACTAATCTTGTAAATATATGTATGTTTTTCACTCCTTTTCATATTGGGTCTCTTATGATTGTTATTATTTCTAATTTAATTTTTAATCTAAATCTAATTTAATAATATTTTTGCCACTTTTTTTCTATAATTTTTATAACAAAAAAAGAAGATATTTACAAGTTTTTTTATGATAATGGAAGGAAAACAAGCAGACAGATTTCCTGATGGTAAGAAATTCACGTCGGCTAGAGATATCAAAGTTGGTAATGATGCGTTGCCAACCTGAGGCAGGGATGTCAGGCCCCAAGCAAAAGTAAGTTTACAGACTACCTTACCCTCTAAACCGATACACGTCAACAGCAGGCGTTGGACGTAATGGTGGCAGGAATAGGTAGAGTAGTGTTACCAATCCTCTCGCTGCGAAACTCTACCACCTAGTAGGATATCACGGTGTTGGTAACGGTAAGTTTATGCTCACCTTTTACAAGCTTTCTGACAGGAAGGCAGATGGTCTATTCTGCAAAGGAGCCCGGACCAACAGGGACAGTAATATGTTCATTTACAAGTAAATATGTTACAATCCTTATCTACCAATCGCATAAAAATAACATGTGTATAATGTGTGTATGTGTTTAAATGTATATTATTTCAGTCAGGCGGACCGGCTCCTGAGCGACTTCAACATGTAAATGTCAATGTCATAAACCAGGTAATATGCGCTGAACGATATCGGGAGTTAAAAGAAACACCGGGCTATGAGGGATGGCCTAATATTACCGATGGTATGCTTTGCTTAGGCGTCCTCGACGTTGGTGGTAAAGACGCTTGTCAGGGAGACTCGGGAGGTCCTGTGGCTCATAGAAGGAACATCATCGTTGGTATCACATCCTGGGGAAAGGGTTGTGCGGAAAGTCGATATCCTGGCGTGAATACTAGAGTTACTTACTATTTGAAGTGGATTCAATCTTTTGCTAATTAATATACATATGTCATGTAACTTTGTGTTATCTTTTTAATCCTATTAATATTATGAATATGAAAGTTTAGATATATGTTTGTTTGTTACTTCTTCACGTAAAAACCGCTAAACTGAATTTCATGAAAACATAGAGGCTAGCTTGGATTACCACATAAGATAGTTTTTATCCCATTAACCACGCGGGCAACACCGCGGGCAACAACTAGTCTGTCATAATTTTTATCATCGCTATCCTGTAGCCACAAGTCACTTATAGTGTAAGTCAACCCTACCCTGAGACATGACAGTTATTACGATGGCAGGAATATGTGAGGTCCATCCCAGACCTGACAAATTGCTGCACATCACTCCATCACCAGTGGTTTTATTAGTGATGATATTTAAAAAGTTTTCACTCGCCTCTTACGAATTGTCTGACAGAACGGGAGATTGAAGAGAATCAGAAGAATTGAAGAAATTCAAAAAGAATAAGAGAAAATCGGAAAGACAAATTGATTTACGAATGGTCTATTCTACTCAGCAGTTCTGAACCAATCCGAGAACATCCCAGCCTTAGGTTTTTAACATACCATTTCAGGGTAGGGTTCTACCGCCTTACATATTTCTGCCACCTAACACGTCAACTACTGGACAGAGACGCTTCTACATTACCTGTGGTGTTTTTAGGCTCCTAACTACTCCTATGATAGTCTTCTAAACTACTTAACCGATTTCAATCAAGTTGCACACCATGTGCAGTTCGATCCAACATGAAAGGTAGGATTTTTGATAAAAAAAATTACCATCCGAGCGAAGCTGGAACAAGCAGAATATTTATATATTTTGACGTGAAAACGTAACAAATATATAAACACAAGCACTTTTGTGTTTAAAGCCATTAAAGTTAACTATAGCAACATTACATTCATCTTGGATTAAAACTATTACTAATTAATACGGAGTGGAAAACAGTTATTTCATTACCAAGTCCTACTAATTTAATGACTTAATGCGATGCGGATAATTTTAACATTTGGTATTTTCATTAGTTGAAATAAATTAAGTTCAAAATTTAAACCATATTTCTATGTTTTGTTTCATAAATTATTAGATTTTAGTAGAAGGTTAACGTTGTGGGACGTGTTAATGTTATATTTGTGCTTTTGTTCAGGTATTTTACAAAGTGCGGTGCAGCAACTTGTCCGGTTAAGGATCCACTGCCTTATCTATTCCTGCTTCCATAATGACTCTGTCATGTTCAGGTCTGAAAGGTAGGCCATTAGGTAGAATTGCACTATAGGCCTGTAACATCTATGGTTTCTAAAGGCAACGGTTTCCTCTTACCATCAAGAGATTCGTGTGCTTTTTTTATGATTTTTTCGTGGAATTGGCTCAACCGATTAAGGTGAAATTGCACTGACGTAGATTAGAGATTGGGGCAGGGCATGAGTTTTATCCCAATGTCTTAACGGGATCACAATAAGTAGTTTCATATTTTTTGGCTTGTCGTAAATTCTAATCTAACTTAACTAACTTCTGTTTCGATAACGTCAGTGGTTTTGACTCTCGTCTTCTATTTTGTAGGATACATTAACTTATTTTCGCGAAAACCTTTTCAAATCCGCCGCACGTTGACAACAATAACTATCTTTATATCTATTGTCAAAGTGTACTTTTTATTATCAGGTAATCCATCTGTTTATTCCCATAAAGTTTCCTGTGTAGAACAGACTATTAGCCTCCATGAGGCATAGATTACATGGGAAATTACTAATATGACTACTGCTGGTAGGATTTTGTACAGCAACTTGCTCTATATGGATTCACCGTCTTTCCTATTCCTGTCGCTAAAATGATATTGTCATAGTCTATCCAGAACATGACACATTTGGAAGGTAGGGTGGCGGTAGACGTGCACACTGTTTCATATCACGGCCACAGGACAGCGACACACCTATAACATCTATAGTCCTAGTGTAATCATTAACACAGCCGTATGTTTCTCTGTGATACCATAAAAAGTAATATTTTTACCAAAAACAGCACATTCGAGCTACGAGGAAACAAAAAACAGTAAACAAAAAAACTGCAAAGCAGCCGTTATTATCATTGTCACGTACGAACATAAAGCCTTTATCGTTTTTATGCCTTGCATCTAATTTAATATATTAGCTATCTCCCACTTTTATTTCCCTTACGACAAAGCTATGAAAATTGTAATATTCGTAAAATATTTATGAATGTTTACTTGTACTATGCGAAGCTCCCATAGCAAATATAGAGACATTATTGTAAGCCCCGATGAAAAACGAGGAGTGTTATGAATAGTGTCCCACCGAAACTATTTTTTTTTAACCGAAGCCGAAACTGAAACCAAACTTACCTATAACTTTGCCTCGTGTTGGCCCGGGCTGCTTTGCAGAATAGATCATCTGCCTGCCTGTGCCAGGCAGCAGCAGCGTGAGCATAGGCTTACCGTCACTAACATCGTGACATCTAACTAGGTGGTTGAGTCGCGAAGCGACTCGCTAGGATTGGTACCACGGCCTTACCTATTCCTGCCGCCGTAATGTCAGTTGACGTATTCCGGTTCGAAGGGTTATAATAAGGGCCGATAAACTTACTTTTGCTCTAGGCCTAACATCCCGGCCTAAGGTTGGTAACGCACCGTTTCCACTTTTGGTGTCACTAGGCGGCGTGAATGTCTTACCATCAGAAAATCCGTCTGCTTGTTTGTCTTCCAATATCACACAATAACTGCTGAAAATTTATTTTGTTTCTGCAACCGGGTACATTTTTTTATCACAGTTTTAATACTCGTAATCATACTGACAATGATCATTAAATAGGCCATTATTATAATTAGCTAGCTGCCCGTTCCGGCTTCGCTCGGATGGTATTTTTTTATCATAAATTGAGATATAAGCTATCCTATCTCTCAAGTTGGATCAAACTGCACATAGTGTGCGAATTTTATTATAATCGGTTAAGTGGTTTAGGAGTCCATTGAGGACAAATATTGTAACACGAGATTTATATATGTATATTAAGATTAGTTTACTGCCCGACATGCAATAAGTGCAATAAACGAATAAAGTGTTTAGGAGCATCCGAGTGTTTTTTAGTCTTCGTCTCTCTCTTAAAAAAGTATCCTACGTCTATCTCCTGGTTTTAAGCTACCTCCCAATTCATTTTCAGCCAAATCATTTCTGGCGTTCCTAAGTTATAAATAGTGTGACTAATACGACTTCTTTCTAGATGTATAGATATATGTTTTTTAATGTCTGACTTACATTTAATACTAGCTGTCCCGGCGAACCTCCTTTAACCCGTTTAGTATGGGAATAATAGTGTCATTTTTCACATTTTCCAGCTCATAAAAGACGAGCATAGGCTTTCTGTCACTAACACCGTGACATCTGACTACGTGGTAGAGTTTCGCAGCGACTCACCCGGATTGGTACCACCGCCTTATCTATTCCTGCCGCTATAACGTCATGACGTGTTCCGGTTCGGAGGGTCAGGTAGCCGGTGTACTTACTTTTGATCAAAGCCTAACATCCCGGTCTCAGGTTGGCAACGCACCATTACCACCTCTGGTGTCTCTTGGCGGCGGAAATTTCTTACCATCAGGAAATCCGTCTGCTTGTTTGCCTTCCAATGTTATAAAAAAAAGAATTATCCAAATTGGTCCAGTCGTTAGGAAGTTCTGTGCTTACCAACACATTTAGCGATTCATTTATTATTTTATAGATTAATTTCGACTTTAAATTTACAATGGGCTCTTGAAAGACAAACAGGCAGTTGGTCAACAAAATGTTTTTAAATAGTATATTCACGCCTATATCCTAGAGGAGGTAGGCAGAGGCACAACCAAGGCACCCACGGCTAGCCGTAGACACTAAAAGTCCCACAATCTGATAGGTGGCAAGCCTATCGCCAACCGGGCACATATCCAATTCCGAGCAACGTTTTTTTATAAGGTAATTGGAAAAACCCAATTTTCTTTTTGTTGCCCGACCCGGGATTCGAACCCAGGACCTCATGCAGTCAAGTCCAACTACTGAACCGCTAGACCAAAGAGGCGAATACTATTAGAGTAATTGTCTTTTTGAGTCGTGGAACCAAACAAATCTAAAAATTTATTATCGGAATGAGATAAATAGAAAACGTTAGAATTAAAGGTTTAAGCTTATTTTAAAACAAATAAACCCTTAAGCGAATGGAATAACATTTGCCGTTTCAGAGAAAACTCCTCGCTCGAGGAATTGTTAATTAAAATCGTCAGATATCACCACATTATATTATTTATGAGACTGGCTTTTCTGATATTAATAGAACTCATGAGACCATATTAACATTGACTCATTAATAATGAATATTTTAGGAGCGGTTTACAACGATCATAAACTGGCCAGACAATGGATAGTTAATTACAGTTATTATATAGTAACTACTAGCGGTCCGCCTCGACTTCGCACGGTTACAAAATATACATATAAATCTTCCTTATCAATCACTTTACACATTAAAAAAAATGCATCCAAATCCGTTGCGTAGTTTTAAAGATTTAAGGGTACAAAGAGACATAGGGACAGAGGAAGCAACTTTGTTTTATACTATGTAGTGATGTACTAAATGGCAGAATCCTACAAATATTCTTCTTTTGACCAATTTGAGACTATATGAATGCGAAAGTTTATATGTTCCTTTGTTTGTTACTCTTTCACGCAAAAACTACGCAACCGATTTTCATAAAATTTGTGCACATAGAGAGTGACTTGGATTAACAGAAAGGATAGTTTTTATCAGGAATAAATGTTCTTGTGGGACCATTAACCAAGCGAGTATTGCCGCGGGCAACAGCAATTGTTATATAAGCATTTTATTATATTTTTACGATATTGCAAGGCAAACTATAGATTACATACTATAGATAACTATAGATTTTTTAGTCTGTTCAGATTGTGATTTGTCAAATGGGGTGGAGGAATATCAACACAGAGCCCACACTGCTGAATGTAGATTGAAATTTTGTAGGAAGTTTCTTTACAAAGCATAAACTAGTACTGAGAGGAACTTTTGGTAATCAACCCTAATGGAGAAATGGGGCGGGAAAGTTTGAATGAAACTTTCTACAAACACGAAATGAATAAGTACAACGATATCTGCTATTTGTTTTTGTGACAGTATCTTAGAAAATATTTGTTCCCGGCTTAAATATACCATAGATTTTTTTATGATATTGGAAGACAAACAAGCAGACGGATTTCATGGTAAGAAATTCACGCCGCCTAGAGACATAAATGACAGTAATGGTGCGTTACTAACCTGACGTTGGGATGTTAGGCCTCTAAGCAAAAATAAGTTTACCGGCTACCTTACCCTACAAATCGAGTTAAGCTAATGTTATGGCGGGCCAAACCGGGCGAGTCTCTGCATAACACGGATTAGATGTCACGGTATTAGTGACGGTAAGCCTGTGCTCGCCTTTTACGAGCGACCTGGCAGGAAAGCAAATAGACTATTTTGCAAACGAGTGGGGACCAACATGGGGATAATTACGTCGATTATTACAGGGATAATTCTGACAGACTACGAATATTTGGTATATCACCAAGAGATTCAGATGTCATTGATATTTGTCATTGTTTGATTTTTTGTTTGTTTATTTAAAATGAATAGGCTCCGAAACTACTGGTCCGATTTCAAAAATTCTTTCACTTTTAGAATGCTTCATTATCCCTGAGTGACATTGACTTTGTTTTTATCAAAATCGGTGCAGAAGAAGCCAAGTTAGACAGGCTGCTGAAACTGCTAGTATAGTAATAAAAAAGTTAATTTTAAACTCCCGCAATATTTAATACTAAAAGTGTTAATTGACAGACAAAGCGATTCAACTCTGCTAAATTGGTATCAAATAACAGGGAAAGGATTGAAAGTCTTAATTAAATATTACTTCTCGATCCCGATAGTTATTATTGCCAGCGATTCTGGAAATATCATTCCAAATTAGACAAAATTATTTTTGTCTGGTTTCTACGAAACTCAAAGCTCTGTTACATTTATTACTGCAATGTTTTTTTAAGTGTGGCAAATGTAAAAATATGAGTGACTATTAACAGAAAAATGGATATTGTCCCCTGTGTTAGTGGTAGTCTTCTATATAGATTACTAGCTGTTACCCGCGGCTTCGCCCGCGTAGTCTACTATTTTGATATTTAGCTCTCCAACACTGCTCGTAAAAATTTTAAGATGAAATGTAGCCTATATCGCTATTCAAAGTTTCATCTATTTTTTTGTAAATATTAAAATCAATTCAGCAATTTGGTCGTCAAAACTGAACGAGAGAAAGTGTATTCTCTTTTCTAATTTCACCTCAGATAAATCGTAGGAATACGTTATTGTGTTTACAGTTTTATCTGCACTTCGGCAAATCCTGTGAAATTAAATTAGTTAATCCTGTGACATAAAGTAAAATTAGTTATAGAAACCTCTAACAGATTTTTTTTCGAAATTTTAGAAATATACATATCGTCTCTGAGGTCTAACCGTCCGTTTTCGGAAATACTTCTTGATATCTTGGGTTCTATTTCCGGTCTGGGCAACAAAAAAAACAAATAAAAAATGTGAAGTTTAAATTTTCTACTAAAACTAACGTTGCCACTTGCCCGGGATTGGATAAGTGCTCGGCTACAGTCAACCACCACATTGTGGGACTTAATGTCTTCGGCTAGTCGTGAGTGCTCTGGTTGTGCATTTAGACAGAACTAACCCTTCGAGGATATCTTCAGGAAACATTTAGAAATTGTAGCAACAAAATTAAACTCTTCAACATTTATTTGATTCATTTTTATTATTTTTATTATTATGAATCGATTCTGTGATAAATTTGACCTTGCACAGAAAAATGTGGGAGAACATCTTGGCATAATGATGTGTCTACCTACTCCAAACGACGTCATTTGACATTTGAAAACAATCATTGCATTTGCACATATTTCTAAAAATCTTCGAGATTCATCAGAATTGCACAATAAAAGAGAAATTAGCGGTTCAGCTGGTTTACCAAGCAAAAGTAATAATATCTTACCATTAACACAACCCTGCGTTTCATCTTTGAATTTTAAGGGATCATAATGCTGACATTTTTTATTAATTTTTCCAATTAATATCAAAGGAGGATTTTTATACTGTAACGTATGGTCATAATAGAATCCTACATTAACAAAAACATTCCTATTAAACCTTCTGAAAATGATTCTACTTTGAGCTTGAC
>NJDD01003520.1:73375-94354 GCA_002245505.1 Calephelis nemesis
TTGATGTAAATGGACGCTATTTTGAAAAGTTATAATAAAACTAATAACTTGCTAGAATGCTTAGTTTTTGATTTTCTAAGAACTTTCAGTTTGACCCTCGTATGCATAGGTACAATATAACTTTTAACGAAAACAACATCTACGTCATAAGAGAACGTATCACATGCTTAAATAAATATCAGTAAAAACTATTTGAGAATTAACCAAGTGGTCAGGTAAAGTGGGAAAATATTTTTGGCGATCCGACAACATTGAGCATTGAAACAATACTTATACAACATTTTTCTTTCTGAACATAATTAACTAGAAAATGCTATGAAATAATGAAAGCTTGCCTGTGAAAACTGATGTTATTAATTTATTTTTGTTTATTTGATGTGTTGTGACACAATTTAGTTGCACAAACCACCATAATTATTTTTTATTCGCGAGATGCGTTCGGCGCCATTTGACGTTGAACACTACGGCACGGTTTGGCGTTTGGAGCCATAAATGGCTCCAAATAAAATGCTTCAAAATGTACACGCTGACTAGGTTTCTATAGCGTTATTATTCTAAGATTGGCAGAGATGATTGCAAAGAGAATTAATGAGTCCATATTAAAAGAACTTAATATCACAACCAGGCTCTTTCTAATGTGCCGAAAATATGTGTAACTAATATAACTAGTGGTCGCCCATTGGTCGAAATTCGACCATAAAAAATATTAATATCTTGTTTATTGTAGAACGTCATCTTCATTTCTCAAGACCAACTACTTTGATTCCGAACTTTTTAGTGCGCCGTCTGTGATATTTTAGCGTTATCATCAATATATGTGTAATGTTTTATTTATTGATTTAATGTACTTTCTAAGCATTATTATTGATAAATATTAATATAAATATTTTAATAGTTATTTTATTTGGTACAGGTGCGTTAAAAATTAATAAATTAGTTCTAACGAAAAATTTTAAAAAACCTTTAGTAAGTTTTGCCAACAAGCGACAGTTGGCACTACATGGTAACAACTTTAAGTCGACATGGCCTGTCAATGATAGGGTAGGAAGATAAGCGTCGGTAATCACATGAGCCGACTCACCCCAATCTACTCATCCATTGTCCGTTCACCTTAATCTCGTAAGACAGATAGCTGTGCAAATTTGTACGATGTATATACGGAGTATTTTTTATAACTATTTGTAAAATCCTAACGGACCGGACCGCTAGACCACATTTTTTTTATTAGGCAGACAGATTTTCACATTAGTATTTACAAATGTAAATTTACTAAACACCACAAACTAAAAGTTTACATTGAGGAAGGTTTTAATAAACTAAATTATCGCCTTTGTGGTCTAGTGGTCCAGGTGTTGGACTTGATATCGCGAGGTCCCGAGTTCGATTTCCGGGAGAGGCAACATAACAGAAAATGTTGTTTTTTAAATTTTTCTAATAAAAAAATGTTGCTCGGGATTGGATGTGTGCCCGGCTGGCGATAGGCTTGCCACCTATCACTTTGTAGGACTTAGGCTAGTCGCGGGTGCCTTGTTTGTGCCTCTGCCTACCTATTCAGGGACATGGACATGAAGATACTTACTTACTTTTTATTGTTTAAGTATGAACAAATATTTTGAATGGAATCCCCAGTACGTTTATAACAAACAACAGTTGGCACTACTTGGCAGAAACCTTAAGGTAGCGTGACACTGACAGGGTAATAAGATAAGCGGCGGTAATCACGCGAGCTGACTCACCCCGGTCTACTCGTCCATTGTCCGTTCACCTTAATCTCGCTAGACAGTCGGTACAATGTTTATTGGCGGTATTTTCCTGTATTCTTTTATCAGGTGGAAAAGGTACGTATTTTGTTAAACTGTACTAAAACTATTTCAAGAGATAAAAAATGGGCTTTTTTATCTCTTTTTCGTTTACGTTTCGTCGTACTAACCTACATATATGAAAAAAATCAATGCCACTTTTCGTTGTAAACTTATCACTTAAGAACGAGCTCACTTATCCAAACCAAATGTTTAGGCTTTGTTTGGACTATTTAGTAGATGGTTTATGTGAAGTTTGCATAAAATTGGTCAAGCGGTTCTTCATTTATCACATTTTTTGTAACAACTAGCAAATGAATGCAATAAATGTCGGATCTTTTTGTTTGGGCAAGTTTGGACTCATTCGTTTCTCCTTGATTAAATAAAGCTCATATATTTTGATGACGAGGATTTGATGAAAATTATCCGATAAAAGAACTGAGAGGTGGTTAATGGGTAAAAGTTTAAAAAATATGGTATTATGTTTCGTATTCCTTGCAATTTATCTAAAACACATAAAAAAGAAAGGTCTCGTGAGTTTGACGTGTCTGTGTGTGTCCAAGGTATCATATCTTTCAAACGGATGCAACAATTACGATGCAGAGCTTTTCATTTAAATGTTGAGATAATAATAATAATAAACTCTTTATTGTACAACTAAATCGTGAAATTGTTACATATTACATTGATAAAAACATATTTTATACAAAAGGCGGTTTTATCGCTAGCAAGCGATCTCTTCCAAACAACCAACGCTTAAAAGATAAGTACATTAAAATAAGGAGAAAGTGCAATAACTGTAATCATTGTTGTCATGATAATCATTATTCTTAGCCACATTTATAATATACTTGCTGTCCCGGCGAACTTCATTCCACCCGTTCAGTTTGTATGGGAAAAGTAAAATGTTGTTTTTCTTAGTTGTCTTTCAAGTTTTTCATTTTTCTTATCTTTTAAACCTACCCTGGACTTGAATAAATAATTTAAAATCAAAATTATCGAAATCAGTTCAGCCGTTCTCGAGTTTTAGCGAGACTAACGAACAGCAATTGATTTTTATATATATAAAGATATAAATATAATCATAAAGATTTTGTTGGGGGTTATTGAACATTTCGCCTCTGTGGTTGAGCAGTTCAGGCGTTGGACTTGACTGCATGGTGTCTCAGGTTCGAATCCCGGGTTGTGCAACAAAAAGAAATGTATGTTGTTTTTTTCCAATTTGCCAATAAAAAAACGTTGCCCGGTATTGGATATGTCGGTTGGCAATAGGCTTGCCTCCTATAACATCGTGGGACTTAGTGTTTTCGGCTAGTCGTGGGTGCCCTGGTTGTGCCTCTGCCTACCTTTTCGGGAATATGGGCGTGAAGATACTTTTTTTCTTAAATAATATTAGCATTTTCAGAATCTGGCCGCCAGCATAACGACCGCGCTTGGTATCGACTGATTGTAACGAAGGTTATACTAGAAGGTTATGTAGGATACTATTTATCCCACTTATAGAAGAGGTTCCGGTGAGAAAGGAGTAAAAGCCAAAATGTTAATTGGACTAGAATGCAATAAGGTGTAGTTTGATTTTATTAATTATTTTCTTCTTACATAGATAAGCATTGTACATTGCCTCTTGTTAAGCATTCCGGCGTCGTACTTGACTTCTACAGGTCCCGGATTCGATACCAGGGTCGGGGACAAAGAAAGAGAAAGTCTAATAAAAGTAACATTGCCCGGGATTTAATATGTGCCCGGTTGACGATATTCTTATCACCTATCACCTTATAGGAATTACTGTCTTCGTCTAGTCGTGGGTGCCTGGGTTGTGCCTCTGCCTCCGTCTTTAGTTATATGGGCGTGAAGATACAGTAGGTACTTTATAATTATTCCGTTCCCAAAGTCATAAATTACGTAGTTTAGGAATTACAGATGTTACAACATTTAGTATAAAAAGACAAAATAACGTGAAATCTGAAATATAGAGAAATGTTTGAATTTGCAGGTCATCTTTAACTGGTGTTGAACTTTGTAATAAATTCCAACTATATTTGAAAGCGAAAGTTTGTCCGTCTATTACATTTAATGTTAATTTACTAATTTAATAGGGTTGTCTCAGAAATCCAGCGGTCCGATATCATCCTTGACTTCAAGAGGTTTCAGGTTTGATCCCAAATCGGGCAAGAAAAAAATATGTTTCTTTAATTATCATTTTCTTTTAATTAAAAAAAAAATATCTTTCATTTTCGACGACGTTATCATTGACGAGGTCCTCAATATAAGTGAAAAATTATGCATTAATAAGTACTGTTCTGGTAAACTTCGTTCCATCAGTTTAGAAAAATTAAAATTATGATTTGTCTAGTTTTAAGTGTAAACACAAGTTTGTTTTATATATACAAATAAATCAAAAACCACTTTCTGAATAGTAATAAAATTGACATGGGACCACCTCGGAATCACGACCTATCTTTTTAAAAAAGAAACATTAAATTCTATTGGTAGAGTAATCGTAAAAAAAGGAAAAAAACAGTCGAATTGAGAACCTCCTTCTTTTTGGGAGTCAGTTACTAAGGTTCACAGTTCACGCCGTAGTTGATTAAAGGATAGCAATCATTTGGACGGGCCGTGACGGGGCGCATCGCAGCGCAATAATCCGCATAGAGCGCTTTCATACATTTCGGAGCAACGCTCACTGTGCGGGTCCGTATCGCCGCGGAAAAATCCTTATCGTATTTCCACGAGGCACCCTGCGCGCATTCTTGGATGCGACCAACTTATGGACAGTTACTTACTCTTTGCGGCCAATAGCCATCAAAGACCGTGATATTATTGTGAATAGAGCACTAATGACATTATAACGTTAAAATTTAGTACGACAACGCCCAGAGGCACCGCTTTCCATACTTGACGATTTTAAAGTCAAGTCGCATTTCTAAATTTTCGCTTTACTTTACTAAGTAACAGAAATCCGCCGATGCGATGCGACCCGGCCCGCCTAAGTGTACTTTGAAATACGATGCGTCCTGACCCGACACGCTCCTCCCTGTCAAGAGTGGGTGCTATTCTTGAGTGTTCAGTCGCTTCTTTTTCTTCTGGTTTTACAGAAGCCTAATTTATCAAAAAGTTTAGCACTATAAAATAAATGAGACGTTATATTATACACCTTAATGTTATTTGTTAAATATTTGTTTTAATTTATGTTTAAAGTTTATTTTAATCGCCTCTGTGGTCTAGCGGTCCGGGTGTTGGACTTGACTGCATGAGGTCTTGGGTTCGAATCCCGGGTCGGCCGACAAAAAGAAAATTGGATTTTTCCAATTTTCTAATAAAAATATGTTGGTCCGGATTGGAAATGTGCCCGGATGGCGATAGGCTTGCCGCCTATCACATTGTGGGACTTAATGTCTTCGGCGAATCGTGGTTGCCCTGGTTGTGCCTCTGCCTACCTCTTCGGGGATATGGGCGTGAAGATACTTACTTACTTACTTAAGTTTACTTTAGTATGAGAATAATGTTTCCTGGTTTGGTCCGGAATCGCTGAGTAGAATAGATCATCTGTCTATTTGCCAGGCAGCTCGTAAATGGCGAGCATAGGTTTTAGAGTGATAGAGTGCTGTACAGCAACTTGCCAAGTAGGGATTCACCGCCTCACCTATTCCTGGCACCATAATAACTGTGTCATGTTCCGATTCGGTGTGTGGGGTAGCCGGTAGACTCGCACAATAGGTTTTCCGTCCCAGTGACACACCTGTAACGTCAATGGTGTCTATAGGTCACGATTGTCTCTTACCATTAGGACTCTTCCGAGTGTGCTTGCTCTCTGACCCCTCACATAAAAAGTATTTATAATAATTAAAAAAACTTTCAATTCAATAATTAAAAGGTAAATTATTAATTTTACGCCCACTTATTATTAATATCGGCGAAATTCAACAATCATGTCCATAATTCGCGAGTCAAATAAAGTGATATTTAAATATGTAGCACTACAAAGGGAAATATAACTGGATATTCCGGTATTTTCTGTCTGAGTTAACTGGAATAATGAAAACAATGTCATGTTTATTTTCTCTATATTAAAATTCTACATGCATAGGAAGAAATTCCTTTAAACTACGTTTAAAAATGTTGACAATTTTTTTATATATATCTGCTTCCTGGTAGCTTTATTATAGTACCAACATCATTCACACAAAAATAAGCTCCTTGAAAAAAGTATCTTCACGCCCATATCCCGGAAGGGGTAGGCAGAGGCAAAACCAGGGCACCCACGACTAGCCGAAGACACTGAGTCCCACAATGTGATAGGTTGCAAGCCTATCGCTAACCGGGCACATATCCAATCCCGAGCAACATTTTTTTTTAATAGAAAATTGGAAAAACCAAATTTTGTTTTTGTTGCCCGACTCGGGATTTGACCCCAGGACCTCATGCAGCCAAGTCCAACCCCTGAACCGTTAGAACGCCGAGGTGAAGCTCCTGGAAACTAGGATTTAATCACCTATAACTTCAGCAACGAGGGTTGTCTCCCAGATGATGGAATCTTGACTTGGAGCTTCGCTCTAATTTCTTAATATAATAGGTGAGGACGAAAAGACGAAAACTGGTAGGAACGTTCAAGAATGGGAATATTTTCCGTTTTTGTCCGGATCTGTTCTGTAAAATACCCTATCTTCCTGTCAGCCTGGTAGCCAGTGGAAGACACTTTATAAAAACACGCCTATTCATGGAGAGTGTGGTGCAGCAACTTAACCAGGTAGAGATCCACTGCCTTTACGTCTACCGCCAAAACGACAGCGTATGGCAATGTCACAGTAGAAATATGAACAGTATGGAAAATAAGCCTAGTTGTCAAAATACTTATCAGAGCCTTTTCTATGAGTTAGTGGAGATTACGTTCGGTAAGTTACGTGTCGAAATCTATCACGTGTTACTGTTAGTTACCGATAGAGACGCCGTTCAAAGTTTTCATACAAATAATTTACATCGATGGTACCTAGCGAGTATAGTAAACTTAACAAGCCATAAACTCATGGTAAGGGCTCTGTTCTCTCTTGAAGTAATAAAGTTATTTCGTTTTTTTTTTCAATAACTACATAAAAATAACATAAATAGGTAGTCTCGTGACTCTGGTTAATTCCAGCAAAAGTATACGCTGGTGGCATTTAAAAAGATCGCGGAAACAAAAATCAACGCTATCAAAAATCTTCACGCGAAACTTGCTACTACAGAACTGCGAAAACCGCTTAAAGGAATCGTCGATGCGCATGTTGTACATAATAACTATTGGCCACATACATCTGAAGATGGTTGTCTCTGAGGTCTTGTGTCTGTGTTAGTCCAGGTGTGATTCTCGGATAGGACAACTCAAAAAGTGTGTTTAATTACACATTATAAAAGAAACGTTGCTTGGGTTTAGATAAGTGCGAGGTTGACGATAGGTATGTCACCAATCACATTGTGAGTACCTTTGGCTAATCGTATCCTGAGGAGCTCGGGGTAGAGGTTCCCTCGTGCTTGTGCGCTATGTATCAACACAGAAAACATTGTCGCCGTAACTTCGGATGCAAATACCGGATCACCAATATTTTTCAAAATACCGTTGCATTAGATTTTTAAAAAAGAGTAATTTCAGTGTCTAAACACCGGACGAATTGGACTAGAGGAACAAGCTAGTAACCTAAATAACAAAATTAATGTACTAGCAGGTGAAGTTAGTCGGCCCAGTGAACTTCGTTTTGCTTGAAATTAACTAACTACTTAAAATTGGTGTGGAAATATTGAAAGTTTTTTTCTGTTTCCCTACAATTTTCCCACCTTTTTTACATAAGATCTTTCTCCTGATAATGACTAACACAATTATAAAGAATTGACAAAATTGGTCGATCCGTTCAGGCGTAATGCGAGGACCATGTGAAATTGGGATTCATTTGTATGTATACAGAAAACGTTATATTATTAGTAATCGCGTATATTGTTAGTCGTCATATTTTTTTAAGCTCACAGGACACCCATTTTTTGTGCCAATTAGAAGATTTAACTAATGTCTATTCAGTCTATACTACAACTGGCAAATATTTATTTACTAGCTGTTACCCGCGGCTTCGCTCGCGTAGCCTACTAATTTGATATTAGCTCTCCAACACTGCTCGTTAAAATTTTAAGATAAAATGTAGCCTATATTGCTATCCAAAGTTTCATCAATTTTTTTTGTAAATATTAAAATCAATTCAGCAATTTTGCCGTCAAAACTGAACATACTCTTTCTCTTTTCAAATTTCACCTCAGATAAATAGTAGAAATACGTTACTTTGTTTACAGTTTTATCCGCACATCGGCAAATCCTGTGAAATTAAACTATTACCAAGTTATGGAAACCTCTAATAGATTTTTTTTTCGAAATTTTAGAAATATACATATCGTCTCTGTGATCTAATCATCCGTCTTCGGAATTACTTCTTGAGATCTTGGGTTCTATTTCCGGTCCGGGCAACAAAAAAAAAACAAAAAGAAAATGTGAAGGTTCAATTTTCTACTAAAAGTAACGTTGCCACTTGCCCGGGATTGGATAAGTGCCCGGTTGGCTACAGGATAGTCATCTACCACATTGTGGGACTTAATGTCTTCAGCTAGTCGTGAGTGCCCTGGTTGTGCAGTTAGACAGAACTAACCTTTCGGGGATATCTTCAGAAACTCACATTTTGAAATTGTGGCAACAAAATTAGACTCTTTAGCTTCTTAATATTAGTATGAACCGATTCTGCGATAAATTTGACCTTGCACAGAAAAATGTGGCAGAATATCCTGGCATAATGATGTGTCTACCTACTCCAAACGACGTCATTTGAAAACAATTATTGCATTTGCGCATATTGCTTAAAATTTTTCGAAATTCATCAGAATCACACAATAAAAGAGACTTTATTGGCTTAGCTGGTTCACCAAGCAAAAGTAATAATACTTTATCATTAACACAACCCTGCGTTTTATCTTTGAATTTTAAGGGATCACAATGCTGTTATTTTTTAATAATTTTTCCAATTAATATCAAAAGAGGATTTTTATACTGTAACGTATGGTCATAATAGAATCCTGCATTAACAAAATCATTCCTATTAAACCTTCTGAAAATGATTCTACTTTGAGCTTGACGCTGAGCGCTAGCTGATCTTCTTCCTTGCGTCTGTGGAAATATCTCCAAATACCTCAAAGACACTTAACGGTCAGTCTGTTCCGCAAGTCTGTCAAGACTCAGCAGAGTCTGAGTACGAAGTGACCATTGTCGAATGCTAGCAAGTGATCTTAATCCACAAAAACACTAATCTTGCCAAAATTTTTTAGAGTTTCCTTCTATTTCCCCAGGATTTCATCATCAGATCCTGACCTGGTGACCATGTGACCACCTCTGAAATATACATTTTCAAACAAAAAACGATTTTCCATAAGAACATTCATCACCTGTTTTTACCCATTCTCTCTCATTTTTTAGTGATAAAAAGTAGCCTACATTCTTTCGTTTATCATAAAGTGTCTAAATACAAAGTTTCACTGTTACAGCTTTAAAAATGACGAATTTACATATGAACAGTCATTCCGTCTTTTTACCCATTCTCCCCCATTTTTTGCGATAAAAAGTAGCCTATGTTCTTTCGTTTATCATAAAGTGTCTAAATACAAAGTTTCACTGTTACAGCTTTAAAAATGACGAATTTCCATATGAAAATTCATCACCTCTTTTTACCCATTCTCCTTTATTTTTTTAGCAATAAAAAGTAGCCTATGTTATTCCTCAGGGTCTATTCTATCTCTGTACCAAATTTAATCAAACTCGGTTCACTGGTTTAGGCGTGAAAGCGTAACAGACAGTCAGACAGACAGAGATACTTTCGCATTTATAATATTAGTAGGGATTTTTAACCAATTTTGCTACTATGTGTATCAAAATTTCTTTGTGTTTTTTGTTAATGATAAACTGATGTACGTGGTTCATTGTTATGGAATTATGGTAAAAATTACTTCTAATTATTTTTAGCTACCCCCTTTAACCTCCAATGGGGGTGAATTTCAAAAAACCCTGAAATACGTGTTTTATTATTTGTACTAAAAATCATTAATTCAAAGTTTCATGCAAAAATGTGCAATAAAAATATTTTTCTCATACAAACTTGGCTACCCCTTTTAACCCTTTTTAGGAGTTGAATTTCCAAAAAATAATATGCCTATGTCCTTGTCATGAATGCAAACTATCTACATACCAAATTTCAGCAAAATCGGTTGGGTGGTTTAGGCGTGAAAAGGTAACAGACAGACAGAAAGACAGAGTTACTTTCGTATTTATAATATTAGTGTGGATCTATTGTATTATAATGAACGTAAAGAGGTCCGCACATAGCACGTAACACTTGTACATTATATATCCCACCTATTACTACGAGCTTGCCCGTATGCAAGCTTCAGCAAATATCAGCACCATGCTGGAAACATCAATGAGAAAATAGTGCCATACTCCAACACAGCTAAATACCTGGGTATGACACTCGATACAAAGCTACGCTGGAAAACTCATGTAAAAAAGAAACGAGAAGAGTTAGGCAAACGTTATAGAAATATGTGTTGGCTTATTGGCAGACATTCGAAATTAACAATCCAAAACAAAGTATTGATATACAAACAAGTCCCAAGACCGATATGGACTTATGGTATACAGTTATGGGGATGTACCAAAAAGACCAATATATATAACAACCTATATAACAACCTATACAGCCCTGATGATGCTTGTATAGCGAAACCGGTTGGCTAAATTATAAAAATAAAAAATAATAAAATTTATTGTGGAAAGTACAAGTGTTTCTAAATAAATTACATCAACTTAAGTTTAGAGACACTGAGTAAAAGTTGATGGACTTATACTTAGAGACTGTAGCTTAGAAGATTAAGAGAAATTAGAATTACTCATTAGTCTATAGACTAGATCGTATTGTCGAAGAAGATGCTCAGTAGAGCTTCTTATGGAGAAAAAAAATATGCTGGGAACGGGACACATTTGCCTCTCTGAGTCGTTTGAACATAGAGCAGAAATCCCAAAAAAGAGACAGTCCCATTCAAAACAAGACGTCTGGTCAAATTAGGTTTATGAAAATTATTTACCCGCAGTTTAATATCAGGTTTAAACGTTTATATCTGAGTCGAAAGCTGAATTTAGTCAGATTTAGTGTTTACTTAAAACTGTAATATGAGTTAGTCTACAAGACGCAAACACACATTTTAGAGCCATCTTCAACATGTATTTACACTACCGAGATGACTAGCTCAAGATTTCAACATGTAATGTCTTTTCAGCTCTTCAAACGCGCAGAAGCAACTCTAGCTGTAAATATTTGGTATGTTTTCACTTTGTACATCGACAAGAAGCCAAATGGCTTAAGTATTTCAATTCTTTGACTATTTCAAGATCTCTAGTTAAAGCGAATAATGAACACGGATTTAAGGAATTTCCTAAGTTTAGCACCAGTTAACTAAGAGTTTAGAGTGAAAACTACTTTATTACACTTTTATACCGACCTTTTCTCAATAAAATATCTCTTAAAGCAGATCATTGTCATGAAAAAATCCATGGTGTTAAATGGATTTATGGGAATAATCGGTATTGGTCCGCGCTCCTTTGCATCATCTGCCTTCCTCTACCAGGCAGCTCGTAAAAGGCGAACACAGGCTTACCGTGACTAACACTGTGACATCTGACTAGGTGGTAGAGTCTCACAGCGACTGGCCGGATTGGTAACGCCGCTTTACCTTTTCCTGCCGCCATAATGTCAGCGTTTTCCGTTAACGTGTTCCGGTTCTGAGGATAAAGTAGCTGGTACACTTACTTTTGCTTGAGGCCTCACATCCCGGCCTAAAGCTGGCAATGCATCATTACCACCTTTGGTGTCTCTAGGCGGCGTGAATTTTTATTACATTATTTGTTTTACTTGTAATGCGTAACTATTAAGTAATCATACTCATGTATTTAGAAATTTCTTATACTATATGTATGTTCTTACTTAGTTTCTTCGGCTAGTTGTGGGTGCCTTGGTTATGCCTCTGCCTACCTCTTCAGGGATATGGGCGTGAAGGTCGTTTTTTTATTTCTCATGAAGTGACCAGTAATGACGTTGATAGTAGTATGCTTTGACTTGTAGAGTCCATAAGTCTTGTAAAATGATCTGATGTCATTTCCAAATGTTGCTGTCCTGCTCTCTAATTAACTGGGCTCTATTTCATTTTGAATTTATTTAATAAAAGTACAAGACTCTTTGAAAGAGTAAATTAGAGGGAGTTAGCAATATTAAAACCTCATTTCAAGTATACCACCACCACCAGTTACCAAAGGGTAGAGTATACCTATTCTCCAGTAATACCTATTAGAGCTTCATGTTCAAAAATAATGTGTATTGCATGTCCATTCGTATATACAACCAAATTCTGGATTACCTTAAATCACTGCCATTAAAAAGATTTCCAAAAAAGGAATTTGACTTGCTGTTAGATAAAACATATTATACTGTTCACGATTTTTTTTCAGACAAGCATAAATACCTTACAACATATTTTGTAATAATATTAATTTAACATAATTTTACAAATCGTTACCGAGGAGTTTATTTCGTTGTTTATTCTCCTGCCTGGCTAAGTTCGAAAATGGTGGCAATGCGAGGATCGCTATAGTCCTGGCTACCGGGAGTTTGATTTGTCGTTTCTTCTGCTGACTGGGTTTGGAAACGTTGGTAGTTTACGGTAGATAGGGTTAAACTTATTTACATTTTAATTTTTTGTAATTAATAATGCAAACAGTAATAAACAGTAGTAAATGTTAATAAATTTGAAACTTAGAAAAGATATCTTATTAAAAGTAAGCTCGGCTTTTGTACAGTATTTTTATTTGTATTATCTTGCTGTGGATCTCTACTACATGTACAATAAAGTGTAGACCTTTTTTTTTAAATATTAAAATGTATGTAAATCATAAAAAAATACTTTTTATAAATTTTAAAGTATATGCTAACCACAATTTGGTAGAATATGTCGCAATGCTTAAATAATTTTGTAACAACATTTTAACACAAATGTTCCGCAAATAAATATTTTCCATTTCATTTCATGTTGCAGACATACCTAGCTTCCTTTGAATTCATTACTCTACGGACATTTTTTTTGATGTTATATGAAGGCAAACAAGCAGACGGATTTCATGTTGGTAAGAAATTCACGCCGCCTAGAGACACCAAAACTGGTAATGATGCGTTGCCAACCTGAGGTCGGGATGTTAGGCCTCGAGCATAACTAAGTTTGCCGGTAAACTGACTACCTTACCTTACCTTCCGAACCGGAACACGTCATGACGTTATGCCGGCGGGAATAGGTAAGGCGGTGGTACCAATCCGGGAGAGTCACTGCCAAACTCTACCACCTAGTCGGATGTCACGGTGTTAGTGATGGTAAGGCTATGCTCGCCTTTTACGAGCTGCCTGGCAAGGAAGGCAGATGGTCTATTCTACAAAGGAGCCCGGACCAACAAGGGAACGCCCTTGATTCAGCGATATTTGGAAAAAGAAATCAGGGCTTTGTCAGAAATGTGACCTTTAGTCGTAACATAGCTTTATGGAAATGATACTCGGAATAAGAAATTTGATGTGGACAGTTCAGAAAATAATGATGAAGCTAAACAAATCATTGCAATTAGAGCATTACTGGTGCATGTTCAATACCTTGTTTAGATTACATTTAAACAGAAGAATGTTTTCTGTAACCGTAATATTTTCAACCCGTAATAACAAATTTTATTATAAAGATGTTTTCTGTCACCGGAATATTTTCCATCCCTAATGATATATTTTAATACAAAGACGTTTTCTGTGACGCTACAAGGTTCCACCTCGCCTCGCCTCTGTGGTCTAGCGGTTCAGGTGTTGAACTTGACTGCATGAGGTCTTGGATTCGAATCCCGGGTCGGACAACAAATAGATTTTTTTTCCAATTTTATAATAAAAATAACGATGCTCGGGTTGAATATGTGCCCGGTTGGCTTGCCACCTATCACATTGTGGGACTTAGTGTCTTTGATTCGGTTCTGGTTGTGCCTCTGCCTACCACTTCTGGGATATAGGCGTGAAGATTTTTATTTTATTTTAAGTATTCATAAAAGCAAAACAATTATTTACTCTCTTATCATCGCTCAGATATAGAGACTAAAATAGCCTATTTCCTTCATCAAGAAGAAATATATTTAAGCTAAAACTAACTGAAATAGGTCTAATCGATTTGAAATGAAAACAGAACATTCTTGTAATTAAATGTTTTCCTTAATCTTGATAGGGATAATTAATGTTCAAATTATACTCTATGCTTAGTGAAAATTCTGTAGATTTGGTTCGATTGTTGCTTGCTCTAAACGTCTTCGGCATTGCCAATTGAGTAAGTCAACAAAAGACTATTCCAAATGCGGTTAATGGACGAGTTAACGTAATAGCCGAAAGCACTCAATGCTTACAAAGTCGTGACGGTCTCTTTATGAGTAGAGTAACTGTTAATTTCCTACTTTGTTAAAGGAAATTCGTCTCTACGTAAAATATTGCCTGGATACAAGCTATTGTTTCATTGGTTCACAATTTTTTTATTTTCATTCTTTTGTGCTAAAGCTATTGTAGTTTATACATTCCGTATTTTTCCAAGTCACGATGGATTAAAAGTAATTGGGAACATAGCGAAGCATAGACCTCCAAATTACTATATTTTTACCCTCGATGCAAATAGGGTTGTTACATGTTATACGCTTTTATTATTTTGGATGGTATGGTTTATTATAGTTTGTGTGAGTGCACTAAATTAGTTTTTGATTGTGTTTTATTTTGTGGATACAATCACACACAAATATATTTTAACGCCACATCATTCGTAAAGTAGGCAAAGATTATTGAATGTCAACTGTAATGGTTCCGACAGATTAGGGTTTTCTACCCGGTTAATCGGGTATTTGAGTACTCTTGGTCAAAGTTCCTAAATGTGCATTATAACCGGGATCCCGGTATTTAACCATTTTTAGTCCCGGGAATTATTGCCTATTCACAACTCAGTTCCTGGGGAAGGTAGAATATTTCTAATGGAATTTTTATATATCAGTAGTTATCGCATACATTTTCCAACATTACCTAATTTTAGTAAAATCTGTAGCACGGAAAATGGAAGGATAGTTGGTTGGAAAATCGGTAAATCCTTTCAATCCGCTGCGAATGTGACATTCACTACTGTGAACATCTCTGTCAGTTTAAGGCTTTCTTGACGTAAAACTTGTTTAGTTGCTCGACAAACATCCATTAAATATTTCGGACTCAAATACACTCTATTGGTTTTTGCTAGAATCACATATTTTAGTGTGGAACGAACTCGGTTGAAATAGTCACGAAAAATTTTCTGTGCAGTGAAGATACATTTCCCTTTATTGGAAAAGGCCAATATTACAAAATTATAAATGGTTGTCAACTTAATTTCAGGCATCAGGTAATATTATTAGTTAGGTATTACTTACTTTTTGCTAATTCTGATATTTTTACTCTTTGTTTATTCCAATATTTTTGAAAAGCATTGAATGACAATTAAGCAAAAGAAATTACCTGATATTGAGACACCAAAAATCTTAATTTATTACTATTTTATTTACAAAATATGCAAAAGTTAATTTCCTTTAAGCGCATTAATCCCTAGTTATAATGCTCTTCTATTTCTAAAGCAGAAAATATTTATCAGAATATAACGTCAACTTATTGCAAGAACTCATTAACTCCAAAAAATCACTAAATACGTTTTTTTCATGGATGGATTCATTTTGACATATTCTACAGAATGCAAAAACTCGGTAACTTCTACTGATTTATTTAAGGCGTTACGCAGCTTCCTGTACAGGGATATGGCAAATCAACATAACCACTAATTAATGCGAACTAAATTACCGTTTATCTTAGAATAATGAATATGACACATAATGGCTTCTTGCAATACGACATACGATAAATAGGTAGGTACGCCCAACGCATCTAGTGTCTTGGTTTGATAGACAGACTAACGAAAGAATTACGCGATGGCAGGTCAAAGGCGTCAATTTGTAAGATTATTTTAAGTTTTTGAAAATTTCCTGAGTTCGCCAAAAATGTTTAAATTCCCTTTCCTTCACTTCAAAGGGCAATTAGAGATGTTTTACGAAAAATGTAAGTATCTTGCATAATGTTTGTATTTATTAACATATCTCCCGGGCAGTTGCTGAAAAAGCTTAAATGGTTTTTATAGAAAATATAAGTGTACCTAACTGTGAATAAATAACATAAAATCAATGATAATCGATAACGTTCATTGCAAAAACGTTTACATCAAAGAAAATATCAGCAACAGCCGACAGGCTAATTTAAAGCTTATTCAAATCTATTGGTTTTTATATCGGCATTAAATTTGATCTAATATATTTTTTTTATATTTTGTTTAAATGTTTTAAAATATGACTACCATTAAACAATCGTATATCGAACCAGAGCCGAAATCGTGTGTATAGTAGTAGTAAAGAGAACCTGTATTTTTTATTGTGCTAGTTTAGTTTGATTTTTTCACAGCTCCAAGAGTCAATAGACCTGATCGTTTGATATAAACTAGTGGTCGCCCATTGGTCAAAATTCGACCATGCTACGTTTTAATATGTAGGTAATAAGAACTCCATCTTTTCAGAGCGCCATCTGTGATCTTTTATCATTATCATCAATATATTTGTGTGTGTCAAATGCGTGGTAGTATGGGTAAAGTTTTATTTATTGATTTAATGTACTTTATAAGCATTATTATTCAAAAATATAAGCGTCCTGCACTTTTCCTATAATTTCCTTTTAAACTATAAGTGTTCTAAATTTTATGCTCCTACGTCCGCGCAATTTTCGTAAAAAGGGGTCCAAAGTTTTGACATCACGTTTTAATATATATATATATTCTTGATGCCTCCACATGTTCCTAAACGAAGGATATTGACAGACGTACAGATATCTTATAAGGGCTTCGTTTTTTACTTTCGGGTTAAATAACCCTAAAAATATAAAAAAATAATATATCAAAGATAGCTCTAAAAATGTAGACCTTACTGAAATAGCTTGGATTCAATCTTGAATATCATCAATGAATTTTTTACTTACTTATTTTGAGCTTTACCTTTTGAGGTTACCAAATATAAAAAAGTTAAGTCAAACTTATTACATACCTTTTAACGTAATACTTCGCTTAGAAAAGCAAATATAAAAGAATAACTGCCTTTAATATAATTATATTAAACACCACCTTCATCTCTCATAAAAAATATTCTTCCACGGATTATGACTTCAAATTTATAAAGTCAAGAAACAAAATACTGTGTGGAACGCGGTTCGGGACGTTCAGTAAATTGGTTAATAAATTAAAAGCGGCAGTCTCAGCCGTCGACGACAGATGGCGCTTGAAATACGACAGGTATTTAGCGTGTTGCAACACCGTCCACAGCGATCCCCGTTTTAATTTAATGCTTAACTGGCAATTTTTGTATCAATTTTTCCTGGCATATATCGCTTAATTCAGACGTCACTTTTGATGGATCATTCTAGATTTTTAGATGGTTTTGAGAAAATTATTGGATTTATTTAATGAATAGGTAATGTTTTATCGTATAAACAGTAAAGCTTGGTACATGTAGAACAAATAAGTAGGTTCATTCCATAGAAATACGGTTCGTTCGCTTTCGTTTTTGGGTTCACTTTAAGCAAACGTCAACGGACATAAATTGACCTGGCCATCATTTTCAATCAGTATCCAAAAAAGAGGTTTTATTCAACTGTACATTGTACTGAATGTTACCTTAAGCAATTTTTACTGAATATCCGAAATTATTTATTTGAAAGCTGGTGTTTTTCGGTAGTGGAACTTACCGAAAATTGGACCTTTAAATTAGAGCAAATTAATACCAATTGATTTTTATTTAAACTTAATAATGCTTGTTTAAATGTTTTATTTTATTTTATTGGAAGTATTTCCAAATGATGCCACCTTTTCACTGTTTTTGTTTTGTCAACCATGCGCCTAACATCCTGTTCATTCAAATAAAATAAAAGTGTCATACTACTACTTATTATATTTTAGAACTTACTGTGAAAGTGCAGTAGGCCAAAATCTAAGCTCAATAAAACTGCAAAATTGTCTACAATTTAATTACCACGTGGCAGTTAAATCATTATTTTTTAAAATTACAACGAATAATTTTGAGGTGGTGCCACATAAAAATTAACAACACCCTTAAGGACAGGGCACAATAATCCGCGTAGATCGTTTTTATACATTTTGTATAGAGCAATGCTCACTGTGCGGGGCGGCACCTCTTGTGGATTCTCTAGAACATCCTAAAATCTCCAAATATTACGAAATTATCGTTTTAAATATAGCACTAATGACATTTTAACGCTAAAGTTTCATATAACAACTAACAGAGGCGCCACTTTTCATACTTGATGATTTTAATGTCTCTATTTTTTAGCTATACTCTTTGGTATTGAAAAGCGATACCGATGCGGCCCGACCCGCCTGAGTGTGCTTTGCAATGTGATGCACCCCGACACGACACGTTCCGCACCGTGCGCACTATCCTTTATCACTTTAGCACTATCTTTGAGTTACACATAATAATCCAAAAATGACACATAGGTACCTCCACGACATTGTTGTCAAGTACAACATATCACTAATGGTTTTAATTTATAATTAATAATTATTAGTGAAAATTGCGATAGGTTAGCATCACATTACTCAATCAAAAAAGGCAGTTTCCAGATGAAGACATCAAATTAGACCTCAGTATGTAAATTACTATTAAACTAGAAATCGATTTCAGCCACTTTGGACTTGAATAGAAAAGGATCGAAAGAGAGAACCACCTTCTTAAAAGCTAATGTAGCTAACTGCAAACTTCTACAAATTTACCAAACTTTACAGAACCATTCCTGAGGAGTCACGTAATACAGTAGTCACGATCCAACGTACTCTTAGGTTAGATGCAAAGCCTTATGGGAAAGCGGGGTATGGAGAAAAGGGTGACAAGGTTAGATAACATAGAAACATACTTTACTAGCAAAATTGTTGCAAACCGAATTCTTTATATTAAGTACTAGCTTCCGCCCTCGACTTCGTCATCGCGGATGTCGGTCTTTGCGTGATAAAACTGAAAAATTGAGATTTTTTTTCTACGTTGTTTTTTCAGGATAAAAAGTATCCCATTTTATTTATGCCCAGGATAATAAGGTATAATTATACCAAGGTTCATCGAAATCGAACCGTTAGTTTTCACGTGATGCCGGAACATACAGAGAGACAAAAAAAATTTTAATCACATATTTGGGTTTTGTATCGATCCAGTAACACCCCGTGCTATTTATTTTTTCAATATTTTCAATGTACATAATTGACCCTGCTACAGATTTATTATATGTATATATAGATAGATTAATAAACAAAATGATTAGAAATCCGTGCTACGTATAGATACCAAAGACAGTAATGGTGCGTCGACAAGTGATAGTCTGACTGAAGATGACTCTGAGTGATGACTGATGATAGTTAAGTATAAGTCCTCGTTACTGCATACTTAATACTGCATTCTTAACTTATGATCCTTACCAGTTGAAACGTTTGGCTAATCGCGGCTGCCCTGGTTGTACCTATGCCTACTTTTTATGGAGATACGGGTGTGAATATACATTTTTTCTTATTCGAGGGTGATGTCAAATATCTCCGAATTCGTTGTTTTTTGTATGAACATCGTAATTAAATAGCAACAAGCTAGGCAGGTCTGTATGAATCATGACGCAGTTATCCGGAAGACCTCGTTTAGTCAACGCTAACACATGACTACTTTTTTTTATGTTATAGGAAGGCAAACAAGTAGACGGATATCCTGATGGTAAGAAACTCACGCCGCCTAGAGACACCAAAGGTTGTAATGGTGCGTTGCCAACCAGAGGCCGGGATGTTAGGCCTTGAGCAAAAGTAAGTTTACCGGCTACCATCTCTCTCCGAACCGGAACACGTTATGACGTTATGGCGGCAGGAATAGGAAGGCGGTGGTGTTAACGGAAAACGAGGAGTATTATAAAACAAACACTCCTCGTTTTCCGCTAGGGATTAAAAATAAGGTTTCTAAGCAAAAGATTCCTAAAATATGCTCTAAGCCTCGTGGCGAATTTCCTTCCAGCTGCTATAAATATCATGGCATTTGTCGCGGGAAAACTTTTGACGGGAGAAATCCCCACGACAAATCCACATTTGCGGCCCGAAATGCCAGGACGCTTATTATATTCGGTAAATAGATTTGTTTTACAAATATAAATGATATAAGGTTATTGCGTTTTATATAAGTTATTGCTAAATTTAGAGTAGGTTTTAGGCGATATTTATAATTCGTAAGCTTATTCTATGACATACCTTTTCATTGTCACTAAATAGTATAAAACAAAGTCGCGTCCTTTGTCCCTATGTCCCTTTTGTATGCTTAAATCTTTAAAACTACGCAACAGATTTTGATGCAATTTTTTTAGGAGATAAAATTACTAAAGAGTAAGATTTATATGTACTTTTTATACCCGTACGAAGCAGGGGCGTGCCGCTAGTTATTTTATAAAATTGAGTGGCTCACTACGCCTGTGGTCCGGTCCTGTTTTGCCCCGTGTTGCTTCGGATCCATTGAGTATAATAGACCTGCCTCTCTGTTAGGCAACTCGTAAGAGGCTAGCACAGGTTAATATAATAAAGGTCATTGCAAATAAGACCACTGGTGGTAGAGTGCTGTGCAGCAACTTGCTCCAGTAGGGATACACTACCGTCATAACTCTGTGATGCTCCGGGTAGAGTAGGTAGAAGACTTCCTAGCCTCAAACAGCGACACACCTGTAACATCAATGGTATCTGCAAGGTACAGTTATCTCCTACTATCAGGAGAGTCGTGTGCTTACAATAAAATGGTGCTTTGCGCATTTAATAATTGTCTTTCTTAAACAAGACAGTAAAATGAAAAAAAAACTTTTTCTAAACTAGTTTATGTCTTTTCTGTTTAATCGACATACCTAACTATAATAGTCACAGTTGTTATATATAAATATAAATC
>NJDD01003522.1:0-56560 GCA_002245505.1 Calephelis nemesis
ACAATGCCAATGTGGATGGATGTAGGTACCCGGGGAGACCAAGGCTGACATTTCAAGGTGGTGTCAAGAGTCTCCGAAACCGGCGTGTTTGTATGAAAAGGGTAATGAATGTGAAGGAAGCAAGACAGGTTTGTCAGGATCGTGAGGTCTGGCACTCGATACTCTCTGCCTACCCCGTAAGGGACTTGGCGTGAAGATATGTATGTATGTATGTGTATATTTTGTTCATGATTTGTTTAACCCATCATATGTAACTAATAAATAAAACATAAAAAATTTCATATATTTTTTTCATATAGTTTTAATTACTCTCAACTTAATAGTTCCGTTTTCACTTCTATCGGCAGTCCCACGACTGCTACTGTTTTTTTTTATTTCGTTTAGAGTTTGAATTCTCGTAAATAGCATTGGTATAAGGGTTTGTGTAAACAAACTACAGTGTAAGCGAAATCGTTAAGAGGATGTCCGACATTAAATCTATGAAGCAATTTTATTATAGTATCTTCACGCCCATATTCCCGAAGAGGTTGACAGAGGCACAACCAAGGCACCCACGACTAGTCGAAGACACTAAATTTTATTAATTATTTTATTATTTGTACCAAAATGTGTTTTTTTTGTCTATCTGTTCTAATTAATATATCTATTCTAATTCACATTCTGAGCAATTTAAGGATATTGACGAAAAAGTGTATTAAAATAACAGTGAATATTGCGTCGTTTACAAAACCGCCTTCCATTATTATTATTTAAGATTAAGTGTATTTTAGTGTATATAACTTTATTTTTAAACTATTTTCTCTTAATTTTAATCTATTTCAACCTCTGACGGATAAAAGAGTATTATAAGTTTGACATGTCTGTTCGTCTTCTGTTTGAAAGCAAACACGATCGAGATCGGGGGCTATCGAATATTTTTAATTTTAAAATTATTGAAAATTAAAAGTAACCTTACATTTTCCTAAAAACCGTTTCCTACCTCCAAAAGTAAAATTAAACGACATTTAGCCTGATCTCCCGCTAACTTGAATATCTCAGGAAAGTATGGATATAGCTCCTAAAATATTTCCCTGTATAAGTAACACAAATTGAATCTAACACCAAAGTAAGCAAATTGTATACTTATGTTATAGATATTAATCAACGATTACGATTCTAAATAAAAATACTTAAATAGATACTGGAATAAATTCTAAAAACACCAAAACATCTGAATGTTCATCACAACAATGTCTGCCCTGGCTGGAATCGAACCCGAGCATATGTCAATCATAGATAAAATTTGTTGACGATAAAACTGATGAATAAATTTAGTTACGCCCTTTTGTCATGATTATCACCATCAGGCTCAGACCAATTACATGATAGGTCAAGTACGTAAACTATTTGTAATAGTCTGAATACATCTCCCACTGAATACTAATGATCGTTAGTAATTTACTGAAACAATAATTACGCTTCGTAATTCTTGTTCTACTGTACTCGATTACAATACATTGAAACTCTGATCTAGTTTGTACGAGTATTAATGTCTTGTACGTGTTCAAGATACAAACACCGATGTACGAATATCGATTTCCACAATCCAATTAAGATTACGAAATCAAGGGAGCGGGATATTAACGATATCAACATTATGAGGTTGTAAAATATGAGGTTGTGATAAAGGTTGGATATGTGCCCGGTTGGCGATAGGCTTGCCACCTATCACATTGTGGTGTCTTCGGCTAGTGGGTGCCCTGTTTGTATCTCTGCCTACCCCTTCGGGTATATGGGCTTGAAGATATTTTTGAATTATCGACGCAATGTCGTATCGTATTACTATACTTAGTACTTACTATACTATACTTAGTACTTTTAGAACGCCAACCGCATTTGAATCGACCCTAAAAAGTAAAAAAATTATAAAAAAATAATTTAAAAAGATATGTCTTCACGGCCATATCCCCAAGAATAAGCAGAAGTACTACCAGTGCCTCTACGACTAGCCAAAGACACTAAGTTCCACAATGTGATAGGTGAAAAACCTATCGCCAACCTGGCACATTTCCAATCCCGGGAAACATATTTTTATTACTAAATTTAAAAAACACATTTTTCTTTACATTGCTCAAACTGGGGATCAAACCCGGAATCTCATGAATTTTAATCCAACACCGGAAGTATATTTATTTTTCTATTAATGCAAGTAGTCTTTGTAGGATAGACCATCTGCTTTCCTGTGCCAGGCAGCTCGTAAAAGGCGAGCATAGGCTTGCTGTCACTAACACCGTGACATCTGACTACGTGGTAGAGTTTCGCAGCGACTCACCCGGATTGGTACCACCGCCTTATCTATTCCTGCCGCCATAACGTGTAACGCCATAACGGAGGGTAAGGTAGCCGGTTAACTTGCTTTTGCTCGAGGCCTAACATCCCGGCCTCCGGTTTGCAACGCACCATTACCACCTTTGGTGTCTCTAGGCGGCGGAAATTTCTTACCATCAGGAAATCCGTCTGCTTGTTTGCCTTCCAATGTTATAAAAAAAAAAATAAAAAAAAAATAGACAAACATTTCAATTGATAGCCTTTAACTTTTTGGAAACGGTTATAAAGGGGTAATAGGGGAAGGTTGCGATCATTGGACCGGCTCTTTCATTGGACCACCTAATTTTTTCAAAACTATGCGTGTCACAGCAAGTTGAATGTGTTCATAGGCAACAGTACTGATCCCCTTGTCCCCCCGCCAAATCTTAGGGCGCTCGCGACGCGTGGCAAGTAGTGACGTCTGTGTATGTGTTAGCGGTGACTGTAAAATAAAAACCGTGCCATCAACAAACTGATGTAAGTAGCATTGTATTTCTTCATTTTTGATGATTTTTATTATATCAAATAGCAAATAAATCTGTGCTCTCATAGACTATGAAGTTTTTTAACAAATTTTGCACGATTTTTAATACCAGCTTTCGGTCTGTTTATATACCCAGTTTCCATCAATGGACCACTATGGTGACGCCACTATTGGACCAGTCCAATCAAAGAAACTTAATGAATTACCTATTTTCACTTTGTATTATTCTAAGAAATATTTTTGACTGTGTGAATTTCGTTTACATTTACTTGATACTCATAAAAAAATTTAATATGTGTATGGAAACTGCAGCAATATCGAAAATGCAATATCAAAATCAATAAATACCTAAAGGTTTTCGTATGGTGTAGGCATCTTAGTATTTAACGTATTTGATAGTTACCTAACTTTTTTTGTATCAAACTTGATTTGTATATTTCAGAATGTAGGCATAGAAAGAAAAAAGAAATGTTATTCTTGGAATTAAACTAGTATGAATCGTTAAGAAAAAAAAAACTATTGTAATAAACGAAGCGAGTCGAATCCATGGTGTTCCAAAAGCTACATTAAAAAGAAGATTGAACGGGAAAAACAAAAAATCTGTCGAAGAAGTACAATATGATTGTTACAAGAACTATTGAATAAAAAATATTTTTTATTTTGTATTTCACTTATTCACCTTCATTGGACCGTTAATACAAATATTTCTAAGTCCAATGATGGCAACTTAGTGGTCCATTCAAGGTAACGGTGGTCCAAATAAAGCAACTCCTCATTGAAGAGTTATGTTAGTATATTTCTAAAACCTGTCAACTTTGATTGCCAATCATTTATATACCATTAATTTACATCACATTCAAACAAATGGTTTAAATTTTTCGATGATATGTCATGAGAAATTACTTGTTAAATTTAAGTGGTCCAATCATAGCAACCTTCCCCTAAGTCTCAGTTTCCGTAACTCTATAACTTACCCTCAAGGGATATGTATCTGTGATCTATATCTGTAATCAAAACCATTTTTCTCTACAACGTAATCAGATTTAAATAGTGACGTACTAAATGCCATTTAGAACAATTTATTGCACATTTAGTACAATTTTGTCATGTTTTTATTCCCTTTTCCTCCTCTAAAAGTTGTATTAGGCAGCCATAACGACGCCATTGTCATAACATTTTCATCCGCCAAATTCTCTTTCGATATTTTAAGCATTATAATAATAAAAATAAAAGTCTATTACTTCCATAGCAACACCTGTCTAAATCCGTTTTTAACGTGTTTGTCCGGGCTTCTTTGCAGAATAGACCTTTTGCCTTTCTGCCAGGCAACCCGTAAAAAGCGAGCATAGGCTAATCGTCACTAACACCGTGACATCTTACTAGGTGCTAGAGTTTCGCAGCGACTAAACGGGATTGGTACAGGAATACCTGCTGCCATAACGTCAGGGCTTGCCGTTGACGTATTCCGGTTCGGAGAATAAGATAGCCGGTAAACTTACTTTTCTCGAGGTCTAAAATCCCGGCCTCAGGTTGGTAACCATTACCACCTAGGCGGCGGGAATTTCTTACCATCAGGAAAACCGTCTGCTTGTTTGCCTTTCAATATCATAAAAAAATAAGAATAATGCTCATCATAGAAGATCTGTTCTTAAGTTCTGGTCTTATACATACATTCATTCAAATTTTTCCCCGTGTTGGTCCAGGTTCACTTAGTAGACTAATAAACTCATAGACATCAAGACAACACACAAATTCAGGTGCCTTTATTCAAGTACGCTAACCATTCGACAAACGAGGCAGCCAAGTTTTTTCATTTTTTTTAACAGCTTATGATTTTGTATTTTAATTAGGTCTCTGTGGTCTAGTGGTTCAGTTGTTGGACTTGACTGCATTAGGTCCCGGGTTCGAATCCCGGGTCGGGCAACAAAAAGAAAATTGGGCTTTTCCAATTTTCTTATAAAAAAAATGTTGCTTGGGATTGGAAATGAGCCCGGTTGGCGATAGGCTTGCCACCTATCACATTGTGGGACTTAGTGTCTTCGGCTAGTCGTGGGTGCCCTAGTGCCTCTGCCTACCTCTATGGGCGTGAAGACACTTTACTTTACTTTACGTTTAATTAGGATTAAAACCAAACATAATTGATACGCAGAAAGACGACCAAATACCAACTTTGCAAAAAATAATGTGTGGTCTAAGCACACAAAAAAACATGTTTTCTTTCATTTCACTGTGATTTTATTACCAGATCCACACATGGCGGCAATGGCAACACCACGGAAATACGGTCTAAAAATAATTATCCGTGTTAACTATGATGAACGGCCGCCTGCCAGCCTGTAAACAAATACTATTTTTTAATAAAATATTATGTAAACTAAGCATATAAAATACAAGTACAACCTTACCTCAGAAGTGCATGTCAACCTGTAGCTATTTTAAGTTAAAAATAATGTCTTTAAATATTTGGCTGCTCGCTATTGTCTTCTTTATATTTCAATAAAATAATAACTGGTTTGGACGGCATGTATGGTCGTACGCGCAGGATCGAGAGGACGCCCCGCCCTTATTCAGATGCTTCGCAGCGTTCATACGACGAGCCACGCACGCTCTCCACTCTCAGGGACATCACAAAACGTGCGGGTTTTTTTATCGAAGTATCTGCACCCTGAAAGCCTTCCGTCGTCTACAATCCGATTAAAATAATTATCACTTTGAGACCAAAATATAGATGCCTTTTTAACTAACTGTCTTAAATTGACAGAATGTGATAGTTTGAAACTTTAATTTTCTACAAATGGGTTTGAACAAATCAGTGTTTAGTAAAACATATTTTTTACAACTTTTCTGATGGTAAGAGATAACCTTTGCCTAAAGACACCCTTGGAAATAAATAAGAAATATCCTTACATAAGTTACACAAATTGAATCTAACCCCAAAGTAAGCACATTATATGCGTGTATTTATGGATGAGTACACCCAGGTCGGGAAATTCAGACATCTAAATATTCATCATCTAAATGCCTGACCCCGTCGTGAACAGAACTTGAGTCCGCGATTAGTCGATGAAAAAGCTAGGCCTGTACGCCAACGACAAGGTAAACCTCGACCAACGAGATGGTCAAACCACCACTGATGTTACAGGCACGCTTCTGTCCTAAGGCGTAATGTAAGGCCCATTATGCAAGTCTACTAGCTGCGCTATTCTCTAAACCGGAACTTAATAGTCTTAATGGTAGTAGGAAAAGATTAGGCGTTGGATTCCTACTAGGGCAAATGACTGCAGAGCAATTTACCACCAGTTGTCTTGTTGGTAATGATCTACTAATTAACCTGTGCTTGGCTATTACAAGCTGCCTCGCAGTAAGACAGACGACACAACATGTGTTTTAAGAGTGTTTAATATTTTTTGTAGTAACACGTTAACCGTCTAACGAACTGCTCTTCTTTAAGGTCGGTTAAAAATGATAATCGCGGGTAGCAACACATTTATTTAGTACAACACTTAAAGATACTCAGTAGTTTCTTTAGAAAATTAGCTGAGCTTTCAGAAACGTCCCGCTACCGAAAATATCTCATCACAAGAAAACAAAGAAAGCGTTTAATTAAACAAATTGTACTTCTAAGAAATAGAACAAATTTTTAGTGCTTTACATTCTGAAACCCGGCGAAATTAATTTCAGAGATAATAAGAAAATAAAACGTGATTATCTTTAGGCTACCGTCTTAAGATAAAGTAATTAGGATTAAAGGCGACACGGACAATAAATCTGACCGAATAATTCAGAAATTATTAGCTAAGGGAATTAACAAAGCTTTTTAACTCGGTAAAAATTACTAGTTAAAGTGCTTTTCGCTTTTAATGTAACGATGTCACGTAGTTTAACTCGCGTAAAGTTAAGCCGAGTACACACTACTGTGTTGTCACCTCGTTTTTATAGACACGGTGTTTCAAAAACATATATTTTATAGGGTGCTTTTTTGCTATTTCTGCGCCTCAGGGGCAAACGAGAGATCAGTTCTATTAATGATTAGCCATTTCACCTTAAACAAATAAATAAACTTTGATATCTAAATAAGTAAATTTCTAAAGATTTTTTAATTTTATAAAAATAAAAAAATACTACAAATATTACTTTATGGCCTACTAGTTATTGCCCGCTGCGATGCCCGCGTGGTTAATCGTTCCAAAGGAACGCTTTTTCAGGGTAAGGACTATTCAATGTGTTAATCCAAATTACCTGTATGTGTGTGCCAAATTTCATAAAAATCAATTCAGCAGTTTTTTTCGCGAAGGAGTAACAGACATACAAACTTTTGCATTTACAATATTAGAAGGACTAGCTGTTTGTCCGCGACTTCACCCTAGAATAATTACGGAACTAATGAATTTTGAAAATTTTCATTACTTATTCGGGTGTAAACCTCCGAATAAATAGCACGTATACGTTACCTCCTACTAATAATACTATTATACTACTCCTATTAATATACTACTGGTGGTAGAGTCTAGAGTGTTGTGCAGGATAATGTTTAGGTAAGGATCCACTGTCTTACTTATTCCTACTGCCGTAATGACAGGTCAAATTCCAGCGGTAGACTTCTACAACAGGCCTAACATTTCGCCCTCAGTACCGCGTGCTACCTATATCATCTATGGTGTCTATAGGGCACGGCTATCTCTTACCATCAGTGTACTTGTTTACTCTCTAATTCCATAAAAAAGCAAACACTTTTATAGTTTGAGAAGGTAAATGCATTTCCAAATTAGAATCTTAAGCCCCTTGCCTGATAAGATTACTAGTTGCCCTAATTTATTAAGTACTAGCTGTTCATACGAACTTCGTTCCACCTGTTAAATATGGGAAATACTAAAGTATTTTTTCTCCATTTTTCCTGCAACTTTCCCGGTTTTTTCTTCATAAAAACCTTCTCCTGATGATAACTAACACAATAACAAAAGAAGTAGCCAATTCGGTCCATTTTTTCAAAAGTTATGCGCTTACCAACACATTTAGCATTTCATTTTTATATAATAAGACGATAAATTGAGTATGATAATTGACGATTAGGCAGAAATGAGTAAAATGGTGAAATCTTCCTGTATCGGTCCGGGTCTTCTGTGTAGAATAGATCATCTGGATCCGTGCCAAGCAACTAGTAAAAGTCAAGCATTTACTTGGGTATCAAAAAAACCATATGCAGAGTGTTCCGCAGCTACTTACCTGGCTAGACATCCACCGCCTTACCTATTGCTGCCACTTTAATGACAACGTTCCGTTCCAGGGGTAAGGTAGCTGATAAACTTTGCAAAATTTAAGACTCCCACTCCTGAGAATAGCGATCTGATGTGTATATAACATGTGAACCTAATACTTATCGATTATAGTTGTTTCTTACTATAAGGAAACCGTGTATTAAATGCCATAGAAAAAAACAAACACAGACAGAAATCTATTTTTTTTTCAGTTAATACAATGCAAAAATGCAGTTAATACAATGTGGTTAATACAAAAAATACAAAGACGTTGCAACGGTTGATAAAAACATAACAACCGTTTGCTTCAATACAAGTATTTTATCAACTAGGCTAAGTTTCTACACTGTTCCATATTTGCACTGTGGCAAAGGGTTAAAAAGGAAAAAAACACATCGCATGCGGGTTAAATCAGTGCCGATTTGAAACTCTTTCCGCTACTCCATAAAACATATCAATTGCTATAAAATAAATTTTATGGCCAACTTCATTCTTGAAATGACACGCAATAAAAATAAAATATCTTCGTGTTATTATTCTGGCGTAGATATATTTTCATAACGTTCCGGCTAAAGACAGTTATCGGGCCTCCCTTTTAAAAGCAGATTTTGTTTGCTTATGGCTCATATTTCGTCCTATCAAAGCGGGTTGTGCAAAGCTATTGAACTGACGAAAGTCTTCTGTAATTCGAGTAATAGTGGATAATATTTTTTGTTTGTCTTATGAACAAAGAATTGTATAGAATCAGAAAATGTTTTCGTGATTTTGTCGCGCTTTGAAGAATCTTCTATTTCACTTTGAGTAGTTTTTATACCTCTGAATTCACGAAAAAAATGTAGTATATTATCTAGATACAATAATTTCTGGTACTAGTTTATTAAACAAATCGCAAGTAAATATTTTGTAATTTCAGTGATTTTACTTATAATCTTTTTAGGGCCACTTGGACGTTTCTGGGTTAAGTATTTAACACTGAGTTAGCGCCTAACTAGACAGTTTATCTCAAGGTTAAATATAACCCGGGAATGTGCAAGTGGCCCTTAGTCAGTTTGTGTGAATGATACCAGCATTTAGTCTCGTTTATTAGTAAAAGCGTATGACTATAAAATACAAATTATAAATAAAAACTCACAGACTTTACACAAGTCTTGATTGTTATACATATAATTATAAAAGGCCTAGAGTTTCTTCTTGAATAATATGACATATCAGACTAAACACGAACGTTTGTTATTGTTTCCAAGTCCATTTGACCGAAATTTATACTTTAAATATTTCGAATTTTTGCAGTAAAATTGGCCTTGGGTGTAAAAGACCCAATAATCAAATGCCAGAGGTTTCCATTTCAATCAATTTTAGATAAAGGAGGAGGTTATTATATGTTCGACTAATTTTTTTTATGTGGGTATACTCGAGAACTCCGTCATTTCTGAACTGCTTTAAGAAATCTTTCTTTACTTAAAAGAGCGGTCTCTTGTTGCCATTAAATTTGAATCTAATTATTAAATCCTAGGAAAATCGAGGCAAATGCTTAATTTTTGTATACCTACGTAACTTAGTTGTTGAAGTTGAAAAGTTTTTTGCAGTTTTATTGCGCTCATTTATTCTCTCGAACACAAATTTAGCGAATTATTACTACAACTACAATAATAAACGATCACTATAACAGTTGTTATTACTTATTTTTTGTTGTTTTTTTAACTGAATATTAATAACTTGCCAGTATTTTGTTCAAGAGTACAAAATTAAACAAACCGGATTTGAATTTCGAAAATACATGACATCGAAATTCAAAAGTAGCCTACTATTCGGTTGCCAATATCAGAACTAAAGTACAATTTCTAGAAATCTCATTTCACTTTCAGTTTCTAAAGCACTAAAAATAAATTGCTAAAACTATTTTTAATTTTATTATTTTGTTTTTTGTTGCCTCCGTTGAGTAGTGTTCTGGTACTGACTTGACTTTATAAGTTCGCGAGTTTAATCCCCGGGTCACGCAAAAAAATGAAGATAAGTTTTTATTTTCAATTTTTTTTAAAAATAACTTTGGATAGTAATAACTTTGCCCGGTTGGCGATAGGCTTGCTACCTATTACACTGCTTACGTCTTGGGTATACTATCGTGCAAAAACTTTTTTCGCTTTTTTTGATTAATTTTGAACCAGAAAATAGAAACATTAAACGTCACACTAGCGATACTGTTTAATGAGCTGCTAAGTTGATCGCACTGTGCAACAAAATTTTACGAATTTATATTACCCGATTGAAAATTCGACAAATAAATAGACCAACCCAGCAAGCCAAATTGCGCTGCAATGTTCGTTTTAGTCTTCCTTATCCAACTACAACTACAGCTCAACTTTAAGGCAAGACCAAAAAAAATCCGTCAGTCCAACGCGAAAGGCACACATGCAATCAACTTTGTAAACAGACGTATGCAGTGTCTCTGTAGTAGTGTGTGTAGACTTCTGCTTATTTATATCTTCATTTTACACAATTCTGAACAAACCACAGAGAAATGGATCAAAAGAAATTAAATAAATAGAAAATATTTTAAGTGCTATAAAACTGTTAAAGTTTTGATTTAAATTACTGCCGACGTTGACGTCATCGTTATTACCGACTAGCGGCCCGCCCCGACGTCGCACGGTTATGAAATCCTATTAATATTATAAATGCGAAAGTTTGTATGTATGGATGTATGGATGTTTGTTACTCTTTCACGCAAAACCTACAAAGCCGATTACGATGAAATTTGGTATGTAGGTAGCTGAAGATCCAGAATAACATATAGGCTACTTTTTATCCCGGAGTTCCCGCGGGATTGGGACTTACGCGGGTGAAACCGCGGGGCGCAGCTAGTATACATATAAACCATCCTCTCCAATCACTTTATCTATTAAAAAACCGCATCAAAATCCGTTTTAAAGATTTATTTTATTTTTTGTAACTAGTCTGAAAAATAGACAATCATAATTTAAATGAAGTAAAACTAATACAAACCGAATTCAATTACAATATTAAGTCGTCTGAGGCCCGGCTCCTATATTCAAGAAACGAGTCGTTTTGCTTACGAATGGATGATTTTGTACGAATTTATGCATTTTTAAGTATTACACAAAAACCACTATTCAAATACCTAATGACAAAATTAATAACCAACCTTTCCGAAAAACAACCATCATTTCGTTGTTGGACGAGTAATCAAATTACATACAAAAAAAATAAAAAAAACAAAGTAGAATATATTTTTTTTAGAGTTGGTTAAAAATATTGCGGTGTTGCGGATGTCCCTAGGCGGAGGTGATGCTGACTTTCCATCAGGTGACAAACTTGCTCGTTTACCTCCTCTTCTATAAAAAAAATATAGAACTTTAGGTTGGGACGTCTTAAAGAGTGGCGATCTATGATTCCACCAAAACTAATCTTATTTCAAAAGCTCATGAAGAAGATGACGTTAGTATTTTTTTCATCGAAAACAACAAAATGAATGTTTAAGATTTGAAATTAAATTTTGCTTAGCTGAACTTCAGTGGTTGTCATTTTCTTATTTCAGTTTAATATACCTGTTGACAACATAACATCTTTGATGTCTTTAACCTTCGTGTATTACAAAATCCGTTTGCTTATTTCCCTTAAAAAAATCAATTATGCATAATTAAGTAATGTTAACAAAAATGATTTTCCAGAAACAGCAAATAAAGCCATGACTTGACATATTTTTATTAAGCTCGTCTCCAAGAAAGTTTTCTTGAAGTACTCTTAAGGTCAACATAATAATGTAATAAGTTTTCCCCGTAACTAAGTAATTATGCGCTTAGGGAACAAATAAGTGTAATAAATAAGATAAATGGGTACCAACGAACATATAATTCATCACGATAAGCGCACCATCCATCTTTTTCACAGTTATTGAAGCTTTGCTAGTAGTGTTGCTCTGTAACCCACTTCCTTTTGTGAGTAGTGAGCGAGTCGTTAACAGTTCGAACAACTGCAAATTGTAAACATTAGCTAAATGAGATTTGTAGGGTTTCATTCGGATATATTAATTCTTTTTTTTTCTTTTGATCGTCAATATTTCTTATTCCTTCTTAAGTTTTTGAGATTTTTTCGTTAGTCGAAGTGTTAGCATGCAATTCAGTTCGGGCTCTATTCCCGACGGGAGCACGCATTTGTGATAAATAATCAGATTAGATACATAAATTATTTTATGTATTGGCGAAGTGTGGAACGCCATTTCTGTAATAATGCTTATAAAGTGCTTTAAAATAATAAATAAACATTACACATACTACCACACATTGGACACACATCAAACAAAAATATTGATAACGATAAAATGACGCAAAAACTGAATACAGTCATCTGTGCAGAGTGAATCTGTGATCTTTTATCTAAGTTTGGAAACAAAATTGGTCTTGATAAATCAAGACGTAGTTCTAATTAAAAAGATAATTAACAATTGAACATTAATAATATTTGATTATTGTATTTTAATAGTTTACATTGAACAACTTATAATTACAATTTCTTATGTTCAAATTTTGACCAATGGGCGACCTAGTAGTTGGAACTAGTAACAGCACTAGTCTCCCCCATAATTACAGCATCCTTAGACTATCTTTCATCATCATAATCATCATCATTTCTTTCGCTAGATCTTGTAAATAAGTTGCTGGAATAGTTTTAAACGATAAAATATCACAGATGACGCAAAAACTGTATTCATAAAGTTTGAAAACAAAATTGGTCTTGATAAATCAAAAAGATAATTAACAATTAAACCTTAATAACGTTTGATTATTGTATTTTAATAGTTTACATTGAACAACTAATATTTGAAATTTCTTAAAGTCAAATTTTGACCAATGGATGACCTAATAGTTGGAACTAGTATTCTAATTATTTCCTTTACTTTCTGTTTATATTGATTTAGGGGGCCTTGTATATATTTCACCCAGAATGCTGTTAGTGCTTAAACCAGCACTGGTCTCCCTCGTAATTACAGCATCCTTAGACTATCTTTCATCATCATCATCATCACCATCATTTCTTTCGCCAGATCTTGTAAATGAGTTGCTGGAGCAGTTTTAAACGATAAAATATCACAGATGACGCAAAAACTGTATTCATAAAGTTTGAAAACAAAATTGGTCTTGATAAATCAAAAAGATAATTAACAATTAAACCTTAATTACGTATGATTATTGTATTTTAATAGTTTACATTGAACAACTTACATTTGAAATTTCTTAAAGTCAAATTTTGACCAATGGACGACCTAGTAGTTGGAACTAGTATTCTAATTATTTCTTTTACTTTCTGTTTATATTAATTTAGGGGGCCTTGTATATATTTCGCCCAGAACGCTGTTAGTGCTTAAACCAGCACTGGTCTCCCCCGTAATTGCAGCATCCTTAGACTATCTTTCATCATCATCATCATCATTTCTTTCGCCAGATCTTGTAAATGAGTTGCTGGATTCCAATTCCGGAGTAGTTTTAAATTTATATAAACGCATCACAATATTTTTTGTCAGACCCAAGTGAATTAAATATATTTTATCTATTATTAGTGAACTCTATATCCTACTCCGTTTTGAATCATGATCTCGACGGAATCTAATCCCTACGTTCAATAACATCTAACCTTGGTAATTAACAATCAGTTGCTGCAACTACATCTAATCCAAACAATTAGTTAATCACAATTAATTAATCAATGACGCATAGGTTGCTCTTCATTAGGTACTAGCAGTTTCACGCTGCTTCGCCTGCGTAACTTGGCTTTTACTGCACCGAATTTGATGAAACAAAGCCTATGTCACTCAGGGATAATGTAGCATTCTAAGGGTGAAAGACTTTTTGAAATTAGTCTTGTACTTTCGAAACCTTATTCATTTCAAACAAATAAACAAACAAAAAATCAAACATTTCCTCTTTATAATATTAGTGTAGAAGTATACACATGTAATGGTCAAGCAAGTAAACTCGATAGAGAATATTATATCAAACAATTTAATCATAGCAAAATTGCAAAAAACCAATTTTTTTTAAGTTATAGGAAGGCAAACAAGCAGACGGATTTCCTGATGGTAAGAAATTCACGCCGCTTAGAGACACCAAAGGTGGTAATGGTGCGTTGCCAACCTGAAGTCAGGACGTTAGGCCTCTAGCAAAAGTAGTTTTCCGGCTACCTTACCCTCCGAACCGGAACACGTCATGACGTTATGGCGGCAGGAATAGGTAAGGCGGTGGTACCAATCCGGACGAGTCGCTGCAAAATTCTACCACCTAGTCGGATGTCACGGTATTAGTGATGGTAAGCCTTTATTCGCCTTTTACGAGCTGCCTGGCAAGGAAGGCAGATGGTCTATTCTACAAAGGAGCCCGGACCAACACGGGGGAAACTACTACTACTACGGGGATACTGTTTTTTTAATTATGTGCGTATCGGACTCACCTTGACAACGCACCATTACCACCTTTGGTGTCTCTAGGCGGCGTGAATTTCTTACCAACAGGAAATCCATCTTCTTGTTTGCCTTCCTATAACATAAAAAAAAAATCAAATTCAAAGATCAAGCGATTCAAAATAGCGATAGAATATTACCCAGTGGGATTATTAACAGTACGTGAACGGAAGAATTTGTTTTGATGTTTGAAAAAATTTAAATACGCTAAGTACTCCCTTGAACGAGTACGCGCATAATAGCCCTGAGGGTCAGATTAAAGGAATATAATATCAAAACAAATTTACATAAAAGGTTATGCAAAATACGGCTCTGGATTGATATATTGGGTTTACTTTCGCAGATCTTTTAAATTGCGTTGTATTCAGCTAAAATTTTAGGTCTTATGCTTAACTAACGCACTAACTACGTATACTATGGAAATTAATCAATTACTTTTGTGGTTTAGTGGTCCTGCATTGACGTTGACTACATGAGATCCTGTGTTGAATTCTAGGACGGAAAACTCGAAATGTCTTTATTTTTGAAGGCATGGGAGTGCCACCACCAAGATGGACAAAACCTAGTCCATTTTTTTTAATACAGGTACAAGGTTTACCGGAATAAGTTGCATACCAAGCTGGCGAAAGGCTTGCAAACTATCATAGTTTGAGACTAACTACCTTCGTCCAATGCCTCTGCCTACCTATTTTAGGATAAGGGTGCGATGTTACTAACCTAACAAAATATTTGATTACTAGATGGAAAACCAGTAATGTGATAAAAACACTCACCTAAGAGATTGATAGAAATTTGTTAGGGGACCACAGTCATTTTTGCCGCCGTAATGAAAGTGTCATGTTCTTAAGAAATTTTCTGGTTCTAATTTGGAGAGCTCTGAATTTGTTCCTTGCTTTAACCAAAAAAAATGTTTTAGATTTTAGGCAGAACCCACCCACACACGTTAGCAACACGTTACATATGCAAGCACACAAGAACAGTAATTAAAATTCAATACTTTTTTAAGAATATGCAGTAGGAAATGCGATCAAGTAAAGTTGCAAGGGAAACTGTTACCTGTGCCTTTTTGTTCAACAACTTAAATTAAGTGTAAGGAATGTTGAAATTCATTAATTGCATCGATTAATTATGCTTTTTCTGCTAAGTGCAATGCTACTGCTGTGAGCGAGAGTTTACTTTTCTTACAAATCATTCTCGCATTTTCTAGAGTGTCGTTCCTTCATGGATACCTGTTTTTTTGTCTATGGCTTTAAATGTTTTGTTAAATTTAATATTTAGTTAAAATTAAAGTAACTCGAATTCAATTCTCGTAATTCTAATTTTTATACATAATTTGACAAAACAATTTTTGATAATTTTTATTATGTACTAGCTGTTTCCGGAAACTTCGTTCTGCGCGTTCAATTTGTATAGGAAAAAATGAAATAGTGTTTTCTGCTAGTCGTGGGCATCCACAGCAATGCCTCTGCCTACTGTTTCGGCGATACGGGCGTGAAGAAACTACTTTTTTTTAATTTCCATCCATTCCATCTATTTTTAATCTCTATTTAACACAATTTTAATATATACCTTAAAACTCCGAACTTTAGTGGCATTAAGTAATTTTTTGTTTTACCTTTTCTCCATTTATTTATGTTTTATTTATTTGAGGAAAACCCACAGTTTTAATATAACAGGAATTTACAACAAAACTTGAACACTAATGAGCCAGTTACAATTTTAGGGAATTAACTTCATAACTTTTATTACAACTTATCACTTAAGTAAAGGAAAAACTGAATTACCTATGTATAGCTATAACAAAATTTTCTATAATATGAAAAATGAAAAAAACTACGATTTTATAATAAAAAAATTGTAAATAGGTCATATAGGTTTTATATCATAAAATAAGAACGCCCTTATAAAATAACCCAGCTTTATTAAAAAGATGATTCGATTCTCTCTTCGGCTGTTCAAATTGTGAAAATACTCAATTTTGGTATCAAATCAAAAACCCCTGTAATGGTTTTTCATAGCGGAGGAATATGGCCTTAGTACATACGCAATAAAACCCCCGTGATGCCACCCCACTTATCTTCCGCAAGCAGTCTCTCGAATGAAAATCTAAAAATTGATAGCAATTTATATGTTAAACACGACGTGAGTGAGTGTTTTGCATCTCGCTATTTTCTTATGAAATGTGTTCCTCACAAGTCCATACTAATGATGAAGAAAGAATATTCAGCAGAAACGTCAAGCTTTTTAAAGCGCTAGTGAATAAGCACAGGGCTTTCCTGCAGATATGAGACAACCGTAGTCTATAGACACTATAAATACTGCAGGTTCGTCGTTTTATCTATACTTCTTATATACTAATATTATAAAGAGGAAACTCATACACAATATATATAGTTAAGTATTATTTATTTATTTATTGTAATAAACCTATAGTTTTTAAGAGCGAGATATTACAGTCGGTTTAGTCTATACTAATGTTATAAAGAGGAAAGGTTTGATTTTTTGTTTGTTTGTTTGAAATGAATAGGCTCCGAAACTACTTGACCGATTTCAAACTTTCTTTCAACTTTAGAATGCTTCATTATTCCTGAATGATATAGGCTTTGTTTCATCAAAATCGGTGTAGTAGAAGCCAAGTTACGCAGGTGAAGCTGCGTGGAACTGCTAGCCTTATATAAGTATAAAATTCCTGTGTCATAGTGTTAGTTACCTTACTCCTCCGAAACGGCTTTACCAATTTTCACCAAATTTTATATGCGTATTCAATAGGTCTGAGAGTAGGCTATTATCTATAATTCATAGCTCTAAGGTATAAGGGTTACTCACCCTAATTTGTTTACTAAAATCACATTAACAACATAGCAGAAAAATATCTGCCAGGTCAGCTAGTTAATTATATATTTAATGTTAAAGTTCCATAAATCGTTTACAAGAACTCTTGGGAAGTTTTGGGATAAGAAGCTTAGGTCTTCCTGTTTCGCATAAGTAACATTAGCTCGATTAACTTCGAAATTCATATAATTTGATACAAGACTAGCTGTTCCGGCGAACTGTGTTCCACCCGATCAGTATGCATTGTTGCAAATGTTATTTTCTTCAATTACAGTCGAACGAAATAAAAAAATATCCTATGTCCTTCTTCTGGTTCAATTACCTCCCCATCAACTTTCAGTCAAATCGGTTCAGTCGCTCTGTAAACTTTAAACCCGAGTCCAAACCGGGTTGGCAGCTGTGTCAATACTATGAATAAAAAATAATCTTGCTGTGCATGTGTCTCGTCTCCACAGAGTAAGCAATTCTTTCATGGGCCTATTTATACAGTTCTACAATAAACTTCCCACTTCTATGAAAGAATTTCCAATTAATAAATTTAAGAAATGTGTTAAATGTAAATTAAATCAAAAAGGTTATTATAACATTGCTGAATATTTAACAAATAAGACTGCTTGGGATTAATTGCTCCTCATGCCAATCTCTTATAAAATATAATGTATCATTACATAAATTATTGTAAATATATTTTAAAGTAAGAAAAAAAAGACAAACCCGCTGAGTTTCTTGCCGGATCTTCTCAGTGTGCGGCCGCGTTCCGATCCGGTGGTAGATTTATTATTATATAGACCCGTCACAAGTGCCTCTTGTAGGTTTATGTCAAATAAAGATGATTTATTATTATATATATAATACATTGTAATTAAGGTTTATCAGAAACCTAATATTAACTACATATTATTCAAAAGTTTGATTGGAAAGATCCAACTTTATGGATATGCATAAATTGCTCTGAATCGCAGCAGTTTGTAATACAGATATATAAAAGCCAATTAAAACTTAATTAAAACTTAATTGGCTTTGATTTTTTTGCAATATTTGTTAAATATATTTTAATTAAGCATTATTAAAAACTTAACATTGACTGCATATAATTCAAAAGTTTGATTGGAAGAATATCAATTTTTAAAAGTCGTCAAACTATGTCACATTTATATTAATATTATTATTTCTAATATATTTTAGTTATTCCTAAATATATTTTAGTTAAGCGTTATCAAAAACTTGATATTGACTACATACAATTTAAAAGTTCTGTTGGAAAGATCCAACTTTATTTATTTGCATAAAATGCTCTAAATCACAGCCTTTTCTTGTGGTATTGAAAGGCAAACAAGCAGACAGATTTCCTAGTGGTAAGAAGTTCACGTCGCCTAGCGACACCAAAGGGGGTAATAATGCTTTGCCAACCTGAGGCCGGGATGTTAGACCATAAGCAAAAGTAAGTTTGCCGGTTACCTTATCCTTCTAACCGGAATACGCAAGCACTAACGTTATGACGGCAGGAATGGATAAGGTGGTGGTAACAATCCGCACGAGTAGCTGCGAAAACTCTACCACCTAGTAGATGTCACGGTGCTAGTGACGTTAAGCCTATGTTCACCTTTTAGGAGCTGCCTGGCAGGAAGGCAGATGGTCTATTCTGCTATGGAGCCCGGACCACCACGGGGATAATAAACCTATTAAAACCCTTACATCATTACACATATTAATTTATATATTCACGGGGAAGCTTGTAATAATATAATTTGTAATACAGATTTATAAAAGTTACTAAACTACGTCACATTATTATTATATTTTTGTAATAATTCGTAAACATATTTTAGTTGAGCATTACCAAAAACTTGACATTAACTACTTATAATTTAAAAGTTTGATCGGAAAGATCCAACTTTATGGATGTTCATAAATTGCTCGAAATTAAAGAAATTTATAATATAGATATACAATTGTCTGTATACAAATGTTTGATAAATATTCATTTATTAAACACTATCAAAAACTTAACATTGACTACACATAATTTAAAAGTTTGGAAAGAACCAACTTTATGGATATGCATAAATTGCTCCGAATCACAGCAGTTTGTAATACAGATTTACAAAAGTCATCAAAACATCTTTTCATTATTCTTTTTGCAATATTTGCTTCTGTGGTCTAGCGTTTCAGTTATTGGACTTGACTGCATAAGATCCTGGGTTCGAATGCCAGGTCGGGCAACATAAAGAAATTTTGGTTTTTCCCATTTTCGAATGAAAAAATGTTGCTCGGGATTGGATTTGTGCCCAGTTGGCGATAGGCTTGCCACCTATCACGTTGTGAGACTTAGTATCTTCGGCTAGTCGTGGGTGCCCTGGTTATGCCTCTGCCTACCTCTTCGGGGATAGGGGCGTGAAGCAACTTTTTTTTATTTATTTAATTAAGCACTACTAAAAACGTAACATTGACTTATACAATTTTAAAATTTGATTGGAAAGATCTAACTTCTGGATATGCATAAATTGCTCCAAATTACAGCAGTTTGTAATATAGATTTATGAAAGTCAGGAAACCGTGTCACTGCACCGCAACTCAAATTATAGCTTAAGTTTTACCTTGCGTTATTACGAGTCCTCTTTCCTCCTTGCGTTTCTCACAACTTACACGACATGTACGAATATTAATAGGTTTTCATATTCATATGAGCGTAAGGGTCGCGCATGAATATTCTTTACACAAGCTTACATTTTTATGAGCCTATGAGCCAAACAAATAACTATATATTTAATACCGTTAACATATTATGGCATTTACCTTTATCATAACTATTAATATTGTCGTTATTTTGTTTTTTACGAGATTTGAAAATATAGAAAATTGACAACTCGATTGTGTTTTTCATACGTTTGTTCCGCGATTGCGTCTCCGATAGTGAATGAATGTTAATTGTTTTTTTTTTGAAAGGTCATGGTTTTGGTTTTTTTAATTTTGCAGAATAGCAAAATTTTTTTTTTGAATATTTTTTTCATAAGCTTAACTGTGCGTATGGCCACCATACTCTGGTTTCCAAAATGTCTATGTGGCAAGTTTTATAAATATAATACAAGGTGTATTATATTATAATACGTCACACAATTAAAATACACAAAAACATATTATAATATTGCATTAAATATAAGCCCTTGATTGTCAAACAATAACAATTGAGCTGTCGTTGTAATTGGCTGGCTGGATGTTTAAGCCATATATTACATGTTAATTTCATTACAGTTATTGAACTTCAAGCAACATATGTTATATGATAATTAGCTGTTGCTGTTAATATTTAAAATGCTTATTATATTGGCTTGTACATTTTATTATTAAAGTGGCAAATAAAACACTAAATACAGATATCTTTTAACATACATACATATATATCTTCACGCCAAGTCCGTTACGGGGTAAGCAGAGAATATCGATCTCTTATTTAAGCTGCTTTTATTAACTTTGTTGTTGTCTATGGTACAGATTAACAGAACGTGTTTTTTATCCACTTTTGAAAGTTCGATTCAATTGAAATGCACTTATCAGGGCAAGATATTTTTAATGCCAGAATCATCACTAGAATGATTAGATCTGGCGTCAAACCCAAGATATTCCTTTTTCAGAGCTTCCATCGCGGGTGTTGCACTTAAACTTATACTTTTGTAAATAGCCTTCCGATTTCGCTTATCAGCTTGATGATGCTGTCATAAGTGAAACCGATAGGCTATTTATAAAATACTAGCAGTTTCACGCAGCTTCGCCTGCGTAACTTGGCTTCTACTATACCGATTTGGATGAAACAAAGCCTATGCCACTCGTGGATAATGTAGCTTTCGAAATGTGAAAGAATTTTTAAAATCGGTCCAGTAGTTTTTGAGCCTATTCATTACAACCAAACAAACAAACAAAGTTTTCCTCTTTATAATATTAGTATGATTACATTATAAGTGATACGTAAAACAGTACAAGTGTTTTTTCATTTAAAGATATAAGTATTTAAAATAGTTTTGGCAAAATATTTCAAAGAAAGCAGTTTCATAGCGATTTTCCCGAAAATACCCGAAGAATTACAACTACCACACCCACGAATCCCACGATTAACAAAAGCGAAGCCTATCGCTAACCGGGCGCTTATCCACTCCCAGATAACTTTCTTTTCATTAGAAATTGGAAAAAATAACACACTTTGAGGAGCCTATGTAGTCAACGCCAACACCGTTCGACTATAGGCCATAGAGGCGATATAATACTCAATGCGTTAGTTAATGTTCTGATAACGCTGAATAATATATTATATATTCTGAATTAGATTATGGTAAACGTTCTTGCGGCTATAACGTTAGTATTCGTGTTATTCTAGGCTCAGGTTGGCAGCATCCTATTACCACTATAGGAGTCTATGAACGACGTATTCCTTACCATCAGGAAACTGTCTTCCTGCTTGCTTTCCAGTAACGAAAAATATATTAATGATACTAACAATGCAAATTATGATAAAAACACAATAAAAAACATTTATCGAAAACATATATCAGTAATTTCATATCTTACTTATATTCTGAGCTGAAATTTATAGTTTTGAATTATATAGAAAAAAACGGGTTGCACTCAGGGAGTGCCGGCAGAAGTGAAAACTTGAATATTATTTATTAATTTAAACTTTTTGATATTTTGGAATTGTTAGGGAATAATTTTGCACGAATTGCTTTAATTATTACTATCATTTATGTGGTAGAGTACAATATGCCTTCATTTGGCTTGCTGACGTTTCGTCCACAAAGTTTTCGTCCAAAGTGGACGAAACGATACCTTTTTATTTTATTATTTTTTTCACTGACGATTCGTCCACTATCAAATTATAGAAGCTCTTTAGTACAGTCAGATGAAAAAGTTTGATGATGCAATAACATTTTATTATTTTAGGACTTTATAATCACTACTATTTGACGGTGAATTGGTTAAAAATTGCTTTATGACGTCTCCATTAAGCAATTTGTATCAACGTCAGTCAGATAAGACTATCATGCAAAAAAAATCTTCAATCATAACGTAAATATATTTAGTATAAAAATCAACATCTTAAAAATATTATATTGTTTGGTTTATGATACTATAATGTTTATTATTTTAAGACTTTATAATTACAACTACTTGATGGCGGTTTGGTTTAAAATTGCTTTATGACGTCCCAACAAAGCAATTTGTATCAATGTTACTTACATATGGCTATTATCCAAAAAAAAATATCGTGACATATATTTAGTTTGAAATTCAACATCTTAAAAATATTGGTCAATCATCAATATAATTACATAGAACATCTATTGTAACAAGTCTTATTGAATTGGTATTATTTATTATTAAGAAAAGTCATTTTCCTTAAAATGAACAAAAATCACAGATCAGTTAAAATGAAAATCATTAAAAATGTATATTAATTAGCCGATAGTGATATGATTACTTATGCATCCATTACAGAGCTTTTTTACCATGCTAACAAGGTGAGTATCCATTTATTGTTTGGTTTTTAGAATGGTGGACGAATCGTCAGTGAAAAAATTAATAAAAGAAAAAGGTATCATTTCGTCCACGATGGACGAAAATTTTGTGGACGAAACGTCAGCAAGCCATTCATTTATTGCTCTATCGTGCACAAACATCACAACTACGTTACGAATACGTCTTACGAATTTTTGTCTTACGAATCAGGTCACGTGTCCTGACGCGAGTTTAGAAGTTTTTACAGATTCCAAAAAAGTGCGCAATGCCGCTGACGAAGTTTTCACTTCAAAAATTTAAACTAGATATAATCAATCCAGTTGATATCACTTATTACATTTAGTATTTTCGAAATTTTAGTAAACAGTTTAAATTTCCTTTGTTGCACAAAGCAAGATAGGGCCTGAAGTTCTTACAGTCTAGGAGTTAAGTAGTAGTTGAAGATATTACAGCTACGTGATAATGGGTCCTCGGTCTTCCAAATTGTTTCGCAAAAACTTTATTGCTGTATACAAAAAAATATAGGAGTTAGTTTAATGATTTAGGTTCACTATTACGTAGCTATCTGTCTTAGTAACAGAACATAGAATTTTACTTTAATAGCCTCACGCTTAATTAATTTGTTTCATTATAAAATACTTTTGACACTTTTACATTGACATAATTGTTTTTAAAATGAACTGGACTTCGATTCTGAGCTGGTACGAGTATTACTTTATGTTATGTTTAGTGTTCAGTTAACTATTTCTCCCATTTCTGACAGTTTATAACTTGCATCGAAAACGTAGAGCCATATATAACGACGAACAGGAATTCCTGGGGACGCATCACGTGGGACTCGAGGGACCAGTTGTGTCGTACTATATTATTATTATTAACTCTTTATTGTACATGACAGAAATTACAGAAAATCGTAAGACTAAAATAAACGTACAAAAAGCTAGTTTATCTCTAATGAAAGAAATTTCTTCCAGCCAACCCGTTAAATGAAATCAATGAATAAAAACTATACTAAAAATAACTTCTTAATACATATACATACTAAACATAAAACATATTAAAATATACTACCTACACAAACGGAGCTTAAATAACCCTAATATAATGTTCCTTTAATTGTTTTTCAAACGAGGATTTCACATTCAATAGGAAGCGAGCTCCATAACCTTACAGCATACCTATTATTTCATAATTACTGTAAACCATAATTTGCATAATTCTGTACTTATCCCAACGTTATTGTATGGAAGCGAGAGTTGGGTATATCAGAAAGATCATGAAAGTAGGATAAATGCGGTCGAAATAAGAGCACTACGGATAATCTGTCGGGTAACGCTCGCTGACCGCATTCGTAACAATGAGATCCGAGAAAGAGTGGGATTGAAAGAAAGTGTTGATGTTAAAATGCGAAAGGGCATGCTCCGCTGGTTCGGTCATGTGGAAAGAATGACAGATGAAACATTGACAAAGCAGATATACAATGCGAATGTGGATGGATGTAGGTACCTGGGGAGACCAAGGTTGACATTTCACGATCAGATCAATTGGATATTATTCGAGGGTGGTATCAAGAGTCTCCGAAACCGGCGTGTTTGTATGAAAAGGGTAATGAATGTGAAGGAAGCAAGACAGGTTTGTCAGGATCGTGAGGTCTGGCACTCGATACTCTCTGCCTACCCCGTAAGGGACTTGGCGTGAAGATATGTATGTATGTATGTATGTACTGTAAACCATCTGTTACGGATAAACGTAAAGAATGTAAGTCAATAAGACGTTATTTTAAATCGCTCATATTTATTTTAAATCCCTCATATTTAGCAATTTTACAAATTAATCCCACTTCTGATACCAGTAGTCACGTAGCTTTAAACCCATGTTCCCACTTCTGACACCAGTTATGCATGTAAAATAAAATTCAAAATCATAATTACGGTGAACCGGACTGCCATAAGTATTCACGTGAGTCATAAATATTTAAGCTTTGATCTCACGCGTCACATAATAAGATTTAAGCAATCAGCTTTCACACGTACGCTTAACAAATTGTGTCACAAAGTTATTTACAGACGCTATCTAATATGGCGTTTAGCAACGTGTCCAAAATTTAAATAAAGCGAGTATGTAAATTTTATAATAAAATAATTTGAAATAAGAATGTAATTTAATGTTTTCCGCTTGCTAGTCAAGGTTCCTTAAAAAGTATCTTCACGCCCATATCCCCGAAGAAGTAGTCAGAGGCACTTACAACTAGCCAAATACACTAAGTTCCACAAGGCTATAAGTGGCAAGCGTATCACCAACCGAGCACATACCCAATCCCGGGCAACGTTATGTTTATTATAAAAACGAAAATGCGCTAATTATTGCTAATGATTTTGTTGCCCGACCCGAGGTCGAAACCGAGACCATAAGAAGTCAAGTCAAGGAAGGCTGCGCAACAACTTACCTGGATAGGGGTATACGGCCTCGTGTATTCCTACTTTCATTTTGACAGTGTTTAGTTTAACAGCAAATAAAAGTAATATGAATTCTAGCACCATAAAACATAAAACAGCAACGTACCCATAACATATTTGGTGTCTATAGCTCATGTTGGTCTGTAAGATGTTGTAAGGTGAGTCGTGTGCTTGTTCACTTTCTCATCCCATGAAAATGTTTTACACTTATACTAAAGTAGCTGTTGCCTGCGGCTTCGCAAGCATTTTCACAGGAACCAATTGTGCCTTCGGGATCAAAAGTAGTCTAAATGTAATCCAGGTCACAATCTATCTGTATTCTAAATTTAAAACATATCTGTTCAGCCATTCCAGCGTGAAAGAGTAACAAACATCCATACATACTCACCAACTTTCGCACTTATAATACTAGCTGTTACCCGCGGCTAAGCTCGCGTGGTCCCACATGAACATAAAGGATAAAACAATCCTCTGTGTTAAATAGACAAACTTTCGCATTTATAGTATTAATAGGATTAGTAAGATGTAATGTTAAAGTGTGTTGTAAACTTTATTAGAAATCTTAATTGAATGTTAAATAATTGACTTATAAAGGCATTATTTTCTTAGTCGCTTTAAACAATTGAAAAAGAAATGTAATAAAAGCGTCAAAGCTTTTTACGATGAATGTTAACGTCGAATACAGAATAAGGTAAATATTGTGTGAATGAATGTTTTTAATTATTAATGTCTCTTTGTAAAAGTGCGCAAAAGCGACAAGAATAATAGCAACACTGATTAACCTGCTGAATTAAAAACACCGTCCAAGTGCAAATAGAACAAACGCACAAAAAGTAGAATATTGAATTTGGATTTCCGTATAATATACGAGTACTTAAATTTTAATTTTAGAATTTATATTGGAGTTTTGGCGCCATCGAGATAAAAGATGGTCGAACTTTTTTTTATAATTATTGAATTTCGTATTTATATTAAGGATAATTAGTCAAATTTGGTGGCATTTTGTACAATTTTGATCAGTGAAAGTACACAAATGAAATAATTATAAAGAAATTAGCGTGTCGTGTATTTCTTCGTTGCCGCCAAATCTCACTACATGAGCTTGAGTAATGGGGCCACTGCTTTTCCCAAGACCCTGATATGACTTGTTATTGACGATTTATAACTGATTATAATTGAATCAAGAATTTGGTAAATTTTGTGCAAATTTCTACTTGACTTATGGCAAAATACTAACGTGAATGCCAAAACCTAAAGAAAGAAGAATTTGTTTTATTACTTTAAACAACGAACACGCACACAGCTATCCTGATGGTAAGAGACAAATGTGGCTTGAAGACCCTATAAAGCAAACCAACCACTATTGTTAAACTAGCAGTGTCACGCAGCTTCGCCTGTGTAACTTGACTTCTACTGCATCGATTTTGATGAAATAAAGCCTATGTCACTCAGGAATAATATAGCATTCTAAAGGTGAAAGATTTTTTGAAATCGGTCCATTAGGTTCGGAGCCTACTCATTTCAAACAAACAAAAAATCAAACCTTTCCTCTTTAGAATATTAGTATAGATGTATATATTTTTTGTACTCCATTTATCTAGCATGTTATATACATTTAAAAGTGGTCATCTTAGAAAATGTTTATTTTATAAGTATCAATATGTATTATAAAAATTATATCTCAGTTTTGTAGACCTAATATAAACATATATATACTGTAATGTACTGTACTGTAGCTGGGGTGCCTATTCTGCAAGTCTACTGGTTACACCGCCCCTTGGACCCGAACATGATATTTATTATGGCGACAGGAATGAATATGGCGTTGGATCTATATCCAGGCAAGATGCTGTACAGCACTTTACATTTATATATGAGTTTATAAGTCGTCAAAAAAATATTTAATTATACCAACATTTGATTAGACACTAGACACAGTCCAATTTGACATTATAGTTAATTAATTAACAATAAGTAGTCAACATCTATGTAAGCTGTATAAAGTATGTATATGCTGTATCTACTAATTTTATGAAATGTTATCAATGTAGTTTTTAAAATATTATGTTGTACTAAGATTAGGGCGCCTAATGACCAAATACAGAAATATTGTATCTTCACGCTCATAATCTGCCCTTAAAAGTAGGCAGAGGCACAACTAGGACTTCTACAACTAGTCGAAATGACTAAGTCCCACAATGTGATAGGTGGCATGGCATATCCAACGTAATCCGGACAACTTTTTATTAGAAGATTTAAAAAACAACTTTCTTTTTTTCGTTGCCCTACCTAAGGTCGAACCTGGGACCTCACAAAGTCAAGCCTAGCGCAGGACAACTAGACCGCAGACTTTATTGTAAAATTGTAAAACTTACAGGTTGTAGAGCTCTGCACGAATTTGGATACACCGCCTTAAATAGGCAAATGGGTGGTGATCACCTGGTGGTGTCATAGCCTTCGTCATGCTACCCGGATTTGTGTCGAAAAACTACCTATAAGTTTGCAATTTACTATTTGATTTACAGAACCCTTTGTGCACGAGTCCGACTCACACTTGGCCGGTTTTATTTTATTTTCTGAAGCACAGAATTAACTCTTCGACAGTTTTGTTATCTGTATTATATCGATCTCAAAAAGTCCATCAAACTTCCTATCGTTAAAACCACTGAAACATTTAAATCCAAATCTAATTCTGAGTTAAATATAAAGTTAAAGAAATTCAAACCAAAACAGACAAAAGTACAACATGACATTCAAAATCATATTCGCAACAAAGTTTTATTTGATTATCTTTCTCGTACTCGTTAACAGTATGTAAAATTTATCACATGTAGATTGAACAGAGATTTCTGCTCGAGAATGGTCGACAGGATAAATGCAAACATGGAGACACGTTCCACAGGAAGGTATTTGTCGTGCTCGTAGCTCCTTTCTTTCGTCATGATTAATGGCATGTTATTTTTCATTGGAACAGCTGCCGCTTATTTTTTTCCACTTTCAAGCTTTCTGTTCCATGACGTGCATCTATTAGTCAAACTTTGAATGGGTTTTATGAGGATTTTTACTTTTTAAGTTTTTGTTTTGGAGCTGGCTAATCTTTTTTATGGCATTACATAGCTAACAACCTCAGGCTTTCTGTTTGTAAGAAACGACAGTGGCTTATTGACACCATAGATGTTTAAGGTGCGTATCTGTCCTATGACCGTGGTGTTAGGCTTATTGTGCAAGTCTGCCAGCTACCCTCACATACTGAACGGAAAATCTGTGGTGTAACGCTTGCTGACCGCATTTGTAATAGTGAGATCTGAGAAAGAGTTGGATTGTAAGAAAGTTTGGTCCGCTGGTTCGGTCATGTGGAAAGAATGCGGATGAAAGATTGACAAAGCTGATAAACAATGCGAATGTGGATGGATGTAGGTACCTACCCGGGGAGACCAAGGTTGACATTCCACGATCAGATCGCTCGAATATTATACGAGGGTGGTATCAAAAGTTTTCGAAACCGGCCTGTTTGTATGAAATGTGAAGGAAGCCATACAGGTTTGTCAGGATCGTGAGGTCTGGCACTCGATACTCTCTGCCTACCCCGTCAGGGACTTAAGATATGTATGTATGCAATTTTGTTGGCATTTTATATAAAATTATTCAGTTAAAATGCTGAAATGAAGTGCTTATAAAAAAATATTGAATCGTATATTTTCTCTTTCTCGCTAAATCTCACTAAATGAGCTCCAGTTAGGAGACCACCGCTTTTCCCAAGAGCCCAACATGACCTTCAATGACGGATTATGCCTATTTTAAACAATTTAAGTCCGCTTTTGATAACTCGGGTCATTCAATGCAAATTATTACATTTGACTAATGCCAAAAACTCGTGATCGTGAGGACTAGCACTCGATACTCTCTCCTTCCTCGTAAGGGACTTGGCGTGAAGATATGTATGTATGTATGTACCTACAGTGATATCCCTGTCTCATAGGGTTAGCGGAATGTGACAGTTGCCGTTTATTACATTTGCCACTTAAAGTGAACTTAATGTTTTTTCCGCGTCGGTTGTCTGGCTTGTATTAATATTGCAAAATTGGTCCATCCTTTCACGCGTTATGCTATGACCAAGGGAAATAGGAATTCATTTTTAACCAACTGCCAAATAGGAGAAGGTTCACAATTTGATTATATGTTTTATTTGTATGTTTATTGATTGTATGAGATCATTCTGCCAATAGCTAACTCATTTTGACGGTTCTTTTTTAAAAAGATATGTCATAATTCCGAGGTAGTCTAATATTAATTTTATCATGTTCCGACTAGTGATTTTCGAATTACACTTTATAGTACAAATATATTGCATCTGTCCTGACGACATCATCATTGATGACGTTTCGGAACCATTTGTATTTTTCGAAAAAAGGATGATTAAATCATGACGTAGTTCCAAACGAAGCAGTTGAAGTCGATTTTTGCAGTTATACCGCGCTTAATTATTATATACCTATATCGATAAAGTGTACGATATAGAGGTATCATTGATGACGTTTCGGAACCATTTGTATTTTTCGAAAAAAGAATGATTAAATCATGACGTAGTTCCAAACGAAGCAGTTGAAGTCGATTTTTGCAGTTATACCGCGCTTAATTATTATATACCTATATCGATAAAGTGTACGATATAGAGGTATCATTGATGACATTTCGGAACCATTTGTATTTTTCGAAAAAAGAATGATCAAATCATGACGTGGTTCCAAATGAAATAGTTGAAGTCGGTTTTTGCAGCTTTACTGCACTTAATTATTATAAACGTATATCGATAAAGTGTACGATATAAAGAGTACAACACTAAAACTCCAAAACTGTGTTTCTAAACAAAGCCTAATTTTAAGTGTATGAGATTTCCAACACAGTAATTATCGTTAAAATGGAGTTACGCTAATTAAATAAAGGACTCGCATAACTTCCTGCTAACTTGGCTGAAGGTTTGACATACATCTTATTTCGCTGGCAACATTTTCTTTAATGAGGGGAATGACTAATGGAAGTTGACAAATTAGATAAAGGAATACGTCACTCAACGGTTTCACAAAAACTTTATTCGTTGCAACCTGATAAGAATGATTAACCATTTGATGAAGCAGTTTTTTTTTTGTAATAAGCTTTTATGTAAGATAATCTGTTCGTTTGTTAGGGATACATCTTACTTTCAACTGATTGAGATTAACTTGGTACATATCTTGAATTCCAATGACAATTTCATTTTGCCATTATGCCATTTCAAAATGGCCGCCATAACTAAATGGCGAATTTATAACTAATGCTTTTAAAATCCGTCTAATGTGAGTACCAGATGAAAAGGTTTAAAAGTAAAAAATATAGAACAGATTTTGACAAAAGAACTCCAATAAGCTTATATTTTTAATATTTTTGAATAAAATGGCTTAAATATACAAATACGAGTATAATAAAAAGAACAAAAATCGCCTAAGGCACTTTTTGAATCAGTACGTAACGTTTGTCTTTTGCTGCCAAATGTCTAATCCAAAAAATAACTCAAAATATTTATGTAACATTTAAGCATTTAACTTGAATCAACTTTTAATTTTTTTTATTTATTTGCAAAGAAATAGTATTTAATTTTTTATAGGAAAGAACAAACTTGTAGCTCTCACGATGGTAGGTTATAAGTGAATCAACACTGTACTCAGAAAGTTAGAAGTATTAATATTAATTTATTAATTGCCCAGTCATATCCATTGTAAATTTGCTTATCATAAGTAAACAATTGAATTAATACTTACTTACAACTTAAAGGCTTGGCACCAATTCAAACCTATTAATAAAATATAATTAATACTAAATCTTTATATATTTTTTAATTTTTAGTTTTGAAGTCGGTCTTTTAACTTAGTTATTTTTATACAGTCATAAACATAGAATAACTTTATCCGATTCGTTGATTTTTTTGGAACTTAATGTTTATAATCTCCTATACAATTTACTAAGGGTTGCTAAAATGATGTTGCTAAAATACATATTCGATAGCAATTTCCAATTTAAATGGAATCGAGATGCTAGAATAACCCTACAGCTCGTACGCAATATACAAGTAGTTTATTAATCCATACATTTCATTTTTGATAATCCTTTAATCACATGAAATGAAATTATTATTTTCTGAATAAGTGTGTTAGAACTTGTTACAAAAAATATTTGTTTATACCAACATATACTACGACATTGTCGTCTGTAAATACGTTAAAAGTTTGTTAATAAGATTTATGTATTTTGTGTTTTAATATTTGATCAAAATTTTGAAATGTAATTAGGTTAATTACATTTCAAAATTAGTAACCATCGACCTTAACCCTTAAACTAGCATAAGGTACGAATAAGATGGATTAAATTTATCTAATTACAGAAAAGCTCGCGTTGTTTATTTATTTACTATAAAGTTAATTTGGTGCAATCAATATAATAAATGTTGTATAATAATTATGCATACGATCACGGAAGATACCAACGTGCCTACAAATAATATTCGGAACCTAAAATTTCATCTCTCAGTTTACTTTACGCAAAAGAGTATCAATACTAAAGCTTCGATCGCTGTCCTGCATAAGAAGCTTCACTGCGACAGTAAATTCCTTGTCTATAAATATCGCTACAAGTGAATCTTCGCAATACTACTGTAGTTCTACATCATAGAAATAGAAATATATAAAGAAGTCGATTTAAAGTGATGTCATGGCGGTTCTCATGTTTGCCAAGAATCCATATTTAGTATTCAATTTTTATAGTGATGTACTATTACAATTGTCGATATTTTATTTTACGTTCCCGGAAAAGAATATTTGGACAAGATAAAAACGTATACCAGTGGTATACGTACAAGATAAAAACTATACCAATGTTATACGTTTTTATCTTGTCCAAATATTGTCCACTGAAAATATCAATCACAGTCTAGCTTAATAAGAATTTTTTCAAGTGCTCACTTATAAGTAAAGAAAGTGGTTTGAATGTAATCTGATCAATTTATTTTTTGTAATGACAAACAAAATTCATTAAATTTTGTCATAAATATTAAGAAATAACTTATATAAAGAATAAACATATGTGCACGCCACAATGTAAAAAAAACGTGCTCACGAAAAGTAAACAAATATTCTTTCTTTCATTTAATTACATTTCCCTATTTAGGTATAAGCCAATTGAATAGGATAAAGTAAATAAGGTGATAGTTGCGATTTCTTTCGGTAATAAATAATAATTCTTACCTATTTGCCTAAACTTAACAATCAATTGTCACTAATATATCATGTATCGATATCGGTACTCTAGTTTTTCTGGACAACCTTATAATGTCAAAATGGCAGCCATATTTAGCAGCCGACGGGAGTCTTTTTTCGGTGGTATTTCAAGTCCATATACTAAGAGGTCAATGTTCTACATCCTGACTGGCTAGGTTTGGAAACGGTGGTAGCTTAGTTAGCTTAGTGGTAGTTAGGGTTAATCACATTCTAAAATGTTGTTGAAATAATTAAACATGATATGTTACAAATTTAAAAATATTTGCACACCACAACTTGCAAGAATATGTTGGTATTAACAAATATTTTTTGTAACGACTTCTAACACACATATTCAGCAAATAAATAAATTTCATATATGTATATTATTATTATTTTTTTTAATTTTTTTTTCGAACCATAAACAAGCTTACAGTGTCGCTTATTATTTATGTACCTAGAGTAACGTAAGTATATTATTATTATTCATTAAATTTACTTCTTAATGCCACTTGCAGGTTCCACTTCAGCGCATGCAGAGGCAGGCGTGGGAAACCACGTTGGAGCGGTGGAAGGAGGACCTAGCCCCACGTGTCCCTGGACAGACGACGCTGGAGGCTATCCGACCGGTCCTCCGAGGATGGTTGCAGCGGCGGTTCGGGTCACTGACATTTCGACTTGTGCAAGCAGACTTCGAAGCGCCTCAGATGTGGGGCTGCCGGGGGGAGTCGAGGGACTTTTTTCGGGGGGCGACCCCATCTCGCTTCTTGCCGGGCAGCAGGAAAGTCATCGCGTGGTTTTTAGTCGGTTTAAGTCCGACATAACCCGCCTCTCTCCCCCGAGAGCGGTGGGTATCCGGGCGGATTTTCCTCACGTAAAAAAAAGATGTATTTGTAGATTTTGATTTGGCACAATAATAAAAACAACTAGTATGCACTGTAGTATTATTTTATCAAATAATGTTATCATTTAATATGTTTATCATTTATTTTCACACATTTTTAAGATCCGGTGGAGACGTTACAAGTTGTAGGTGTATGTATCTGTCTGCCTTTGTGTGTGTGTGTGTGTGTGTCTCTGGGATTAAAACTCTTAAACGACTGGTACCGTTTTAAAAGTGCGAAGCAAAGGAATCAAATAACTTTAAAAAAAAATTGCCTATGTTTGGATTCAAGTTTTCATCTTTATGCGTATCAAATTTCATCAATATCGGTTAGTGTTTAGCTACAAAAGCATAACAGACAGACTTTCACGTTTATAATATTAATATTAAAGTATGGATTGTCTTATTATATTTGAGAGAAGTTTAGCCTGCAATGCAGTTACAATAATTTCCATAACACATTTCAAAATGTCACAATATTCAATTGGATCTAGGACCCGCTTACGCTGCGGTTGCCAACGCGAGATTCACGAATTGGTTATAATAATTTAACTTACATATAGCGTTACATTTTAAGTAAATAAGTCATACACATTCCCTGTGTTGGCAAACCAATACCATCCCCCAAACCAACCAAACCCAGAGGTCGAAGGAGTAGAATACACCAATCTGGTCGTTGCTTGAGATTCTTCTTATTTCCCTACAATGAAACAACGGTGAACGGCTTTATTCATCTATAGATTTGAGGTTGTACTTCTAGTGGTTCTTACTGGTTTTCTTTACTAAGGCTCTTTGTATTCGTCTGCCTGTCTGTGAATAACGATGCCATAGTCTTTTGGCGTTTAGTCTACTAATATTATAACGAGGAAATGTTTGATTTTTTGTTTGTTTGAAATGAATAGGCTCCGAAACTACTAAACCGACATCAAAAACTCTTTCACTTTTATAATACTACATTATCCCTGAGTGATTTAGGCTTTGCTTCATCAAAATCGGTGCAGTAAAAGCCAAGTTACGCAGGCAAAGCTGCGTGAAACTACTAGTTCTAAATATTGCAGGACTGCTGCTATCCAACCTTAAAAAAGTTTGAAATTTTTAAAGTGCATATTATTTAGTACACAATAACATTTAATCGAAATAAATGTTATTTTTCAGGCCCGCCATGTACATTCGTATTTTTGTTACGAAATTCCGATTCGAATTAATTTCTAATACAGCACATTCATGCAAGTCTATGGACCTATTACGGACAATAGGATTTTTTCGTACGCAATTCGTCGGAATTCGCTTTGAGCGAAATTTCATAGGCATTAAGTTAGATACTTTTGATCGCCTCGTTGGTCGAGTGGCTAGCGTACACGCCTAACTACACCTACCTACCGCGAGGCTCGAGTTCGATTCCCGACGGGGAAAGGCATTTGTGTATTTAAGTATTTCTGTGTATTAGTGTCGTTGACTAAAACCCATAACACAAACATATAATTTCCTTACTTTGGGGTTAGATTCAGCTTGTGTAACTTGTCCAGGGATATTTATTTTTTTATTAATGTTTCGCATCGCGTAAAGATATCCGTATATTGCGGGCCTTAATACTACTTAAACTGAAACCCGTTTTTGCTTTTAAATAAATAAAAATGTAGTTAAACACACAATAATAAATCAATAACTTATAAATAAATACGTTCTTAGTAAAACCTCGACGCTTAATTTACAAAGTTCATTCCAAAGTGTATTTATTATGTCTAGTTCTATCTTAAAGAAGAAACTTTCAGCTAGTTTTATATTCATTAATTTCAGAGATTGTCTGTGGTTTTGTTTTTATAATAAACTCTCGACTTTAGTTCCAACTTTTAATAGAAAGCAGTATCATTGAATTATTGGTAAGTATTTAAAATAACGTGTATTGGTAATACTATTTACTCTACGTTTTCCCCGGGCTGGTCTGGGCTATTTTGCAGAATAGGCCATCTGCCTTTCTACTAGGCAGATCGTTAAAGGCAAGTGTATGCTTACCATTACTAACACTGCGACATCTCACTATGTGGTAGAGTTTCTCAGCGACTTACCCGGACTTTTACCGTCGCATTAACTATTTCTGCCGCCATAAATTCAGCGCTTGTATTAAAGTGTTCTGGTTCGAAGTACATATAAATTAGCTAATAAACTTACATTGGTCGAGTCCTAATATCCGGGCCTCAGTTTGGCAACACACCATTACAACCTTTGGTGTCTAGACGACGTGAAGCTCTTACCATCAGCAAAAAATTAGGAGATTCCTGCACTTGGTTTGTCTTGCTAATAAATATAATTAATCTATTTTTTTTTAAATATACCAAGAACAATGAAAACAAACAGTTGTTGAACGCTTGTTTTATAAAACAACGTCTTAAATTGTATTCTCAGCCAATAACATGCTGCGACGTCACCCACGAGTATCATATTATTGGATAGTTGTCAATCTTAGATGTTTAAATAGTCGTATAAGTTTTTTTCTGGTACCTAAAGCTATACCTAAAGCCTAAATATTAATGTGCAAATTTAAGCAAATTAAATAATTTCTTAAAACCTCGTATATATCTCAGCTAATTAACTGCTAGACGTCTGAAATAAATTTCACGTTAATTATTTTCATATCTATTTTGTCTGAATAAAACGTAATAAACTGCGTATTTGTGTAAACGTGTATGTATTTCTTGTATATTGCCCGCTACACAAACTGTATATTTTTTTAAAGCTTATTAATATAATAATTGCTTGGTCCTCGACAAGATTAGATGATCAACAGTGCCCTCCCGTTCTATGAAAATTCTATATCAAATTGATGAAAAGGAACTGTTAGGACCTAATCAAATAAAGGAAAATTTATATGCGTACCCGTTGACCTACCCTTTGACGTTCCGCATACCTAAGCATGATACTGTTTGGATAGGTCTTTATGGTGAACTCTATTCATTAGTCTGTCTGTGACAAATGGTAATTTCAGTACCTAACCGTCGAAGTTCGAAATTTTAAATTTTAATAATAGCTCTTATGAAATAAAAAAAATAGTTATTAATTATTCATATATGGTACCTTTATATTTAATATACTCTTTAATCATTTATTTACAAGCTTTAAATTCATAGCATGTAATATTATTTTCTAAGCTGTCCTTTGTAGTTGGTAACTACACTGGCCAGTATTAAAAAACAAATAAGTTCTTTTTCTCAAATATTTTTAAAATAAGAACCAAAATTCATTTCGTTGGACAGTCTGCTTCTAGTATTCTCAGAGTCTGCTTGAGATCCTTATGCTGCCAAGATTCAAATTGTGGCATAAGTCGACGGAGTAAACAATAAGAAGAAGTTACGGAGGAACTGCTGCCTGCTACTTCCTATCTGGTGCTTGCTGTCTGGTGCCTGCTACCTGGTGCCTGCTGCCTAGTGCCCGCTCCTCAGTGGTGGACCCGAGGACCCTGAACCGGCAGTAGCTGCCCCGCCGGTGTAATTTTCTGGCCGCCTTCCCAGCTGCCCACTTCTCCTGCTACTCCTGGCTGCTGAGGAAAGGCGCCAAGGGGTCCCCCTAATCCTACGCCGCAGAGGCCTGTATCAGCGGTCCTCCGTGCTGCGCTCCGGGCTCCGTCGACCAACCTTTGAGCCACCGACGTATCCTTTTTCTCTAGCCGGCAGAAACTTTATTGTGTATAGACAGACATTTATTGAGACTTATATTTTAATTTTAAATACAGTATACTTTTGTTTAGATTTTCATTTTAAACTCCTCATATCAACAGGATTCCCTACCAAAAGCCAAACTTAAGCAAGTTTGACTGTTTGTTTGTTCATTTTTTTGTTAACATAGTGGTGGGTGGTAGCTAAGCCACCCCCACTACGTTACAACCAACATAATAAATGCAACTAACTGTCTCTTAGTTGCTCTCTCACTCTCTAATAGGAGGATGATAGTTTTTATGAAAATCGAAGCTATCCTATCCAGGCAAAAGCTAGTGTTTTATCTTAATAAAGGTACACAAAGGCGATATTATTGTTTTGCAGTTATTTCTTTATGACAATAGCACGGTAAAGGAGACAATGGACGTAGGTATTTAGAGCTTAGGAAAAAATTTAATTTCAGCAATATTACAAATAGTTTACTTGAATGTTTTTGAATACAAAACTATTTGTTTCGTAATTACTGTACTTTTTAACTCCTAATGGAAAAAGAGGAGTGGCATAAGTTTGACGTGTATAAGTGTTTGTCTGTCTGTATCATCATAACTTTTAATGGATAGACCGATTTCAATATGGATTTTTTCATTTGAAAACTTACGTGATCGAGATGGTTCTTAGCTACATTACGTGTAGCTTTTATCAGGTGTCATTATTTTTTTTAAATTTTGGATTTGATAAAAGTTTTTATTAATTAAAAAATAAAGCCTTTATAAAATACGACTACAATTATTGATTAAAATATTTCCAGATTTCACATTGATATAGAACTGATTTTTATTTCGTTAATATTAAAGTTATAGTTTATTAAAGTTTGAGATGCTATAGCTTCTATTACTAAATTAATCACTTATAAATAAATAAGTTCTGAGCAAAACCTCGACGCTTAATTTACAAAGTTCATTCCAAAGTGTATTTATTATGTCTAGTTCTATCTTAAGAAGAAACTTTCAGCTAGTTTTATATTCATTAATTTCAGAGATTGCCAGTGGTTTTGTTTTTATAATAAACACTCTACTTTAGTTCCAACTTTAAGTAGAAAGCAGTATCATTAAACTATTCGTAAGTTTTTAAAATAATGTGTATTGGTATTCTACGTTTTCTCCCATGTTGGTCCGGGCTATTTTGCAGAATCGGCCATCTGCCTTTCTGCCAGGCAGCTCAAAATAGAACAAAATATTATTTTAGTGGAGATAAAGACGACGTATATTTCGTATCATCAAAAATCGGTCTAATTGTACGCCTTCCGAATTAAAAAAAAATTTTTTTGACGAACGTGTCCCCGTAAGTAGAGGTAAAATCAGGACAAGCAAGTCTATCCGAAGACACTGAGTTCCATAATGTGATATCTGTTTAATGGCTCGCAGCCACTAAATGCCTCTTAAAAAAAGAAAAAAAGTTTGGCAAACCGGAATAGGTTTCAGGCATATATCCAATCTCGGACAACGTTGCTTTTTTTAAAAAATGAATAAAATACATTTTCTTCTTATTGTCCCACCAGGGGATCGAACCTGTGACCTCATTAAGTCAAATTCGACAAAAACTGCTAGACCACAGAGGCGATAAAAAAACTGTATCCTACAATATTATAAATGCGAAAGTTTGTATGTTTGTTTGTTTGTTACTCCTTCAAGCAAAAACTGCTGAACCGACTTTCATGAAATTTGGCACACACATAGACAGTAGCTTGGATTAACACTGGATTTTATCCTGAAAAAGTGTTCCAATGGGACCTTTATCCACGCGGGCAATGCCCAATGCCGGAAAATGCCGGGCAATGAGCTAGTTTGAATATTTAACAAAAATATCGTACATTCATAAAGTTCTAAATGAAACATTTCGCACTTTCGGCGTCACTGTGTTATAGAAAACAAATGTTCGAATAACAAATTAAACAGTGGCATGTAGATTACCCTGTAATTACGCAGATTGTCCGGCGTAATGTTAAATTTAATGTGAATTATGGGCAAACGCTTATTAATTTAGACCCGCTGTTATTTATGATAATTACAAGTATTGTTCCCAATCATTTTACTGCCATCTCAATTTGGGGACCTCTCTATTAAAATGTTTTAAACGTTTCACGCAAAATGGAAAATTGGTTTGTTAATCAAGTTACGCAAAACAATTTACACTTTTGTCATCGGCACTTGGTTGAACTTTATTATATTTACATAAAATCCTTAGATGTATTTTATATTCATTTGATTTGTAAAAGCTTTGCTTTCTTACTTTTAAGATTGTTATAATGTACTAATATTCATTGTAATTAGCTATTATAAAAGACAAAAAAATTAAAATTAACTATTTGTTTATAAAATTATTTAAGTATATAAAAATTAGCTCCCATTACACGTCGTTATCTTATCACGCCTGAATGTATTGATCAATTCTGCTTAATTATTTTTATATTAATTATTATTTATTCATTTTTATGTTAGTTATTCTCAGGAGAAAGTTCGTATAACGATAAAATCAAATAAAACTATAAGAAATATGTTAAAAAAATAAGATTTTTTACCATTTTTTTATTCAAACTGTCAACAATCTGTTAATGTCAGGCTATCCAATTTCCTCTCTGTCGCCTCTGTGGTCGAGTGGTCCGGGTGTTGGACTTGACTGCATGAGGTCTCGGGTTCGAATCCCGGGTAGACCAACAAAAAGAAGATTGGATTTTTCCAATTTTCTTAAAAAAAATGTTGGTCGGGATTGGCAACGTGCCCGGTTGGCGATAGGCTTGCCACCTATCACATTATGGGGCTTAGTATCTTCGGCTAGTCGTGGGTGCCCTGGTTGTACCTCTGCCTACCTCTTCGGGGATAAGGGCGTGAAAATACTTTTTTTTATGTACAAATTTCGCCAGGCTTTCTAGTTTTATAATAAAAGCTGAAAGACCCGATAGACTTCATCCTTGTTGTTGAGATTTTTTTATTTAATGAAGACTGTCTTTTAACAATCAATAGAATATTAATTTTAGCCCGATGAAGCTACAAAAACTTACTTCGACTCGATTCGATTAAGCAAAATATAAATTCATTTGCGTAATGATGTAAGGTGTTATTAAAGGTTTATTATTCCCGTGTTGGTCCGGGCTCCATAGCAGAATAGACCATCTGCCTTCCTGCCAGGCAGCTCGGAAAAGGCGAGCACAGGCTTACCGTCACTTGCACCGTGACATCTGACTAGGTGGTAGAGTTTCGCAGCGACTCCCCCGGATGGGTACCACCGCCTTATCTATTCCTGCCGCCATAACGTCAGCGCTTGACGTTGACGCGTTCCAGTTTGGAGGGTAAGGTAGCCGATAAATTTCCTTTTACTCAAGGCCTAACATCCAGTCTTAAGTTTGGCAACTCACCATTACCACCTTTGCCTTCCAATATCATAAAAAAACTATATGTAAACCAACAGGACTCATTTTACGACCTAGTGAATAGCCAACCAAATCACGCGATGGCCGCCACTTATATACGACCTCGTTTTAGTAATACGAGTATGCTCCAATAGCCTGTGTTTCGTGTTAGTAAAACCTAACATTTCATGGACTTATTAACTATTTCTAACGATATAGTGCTTTACTTGAAATGGAATATGTTAACCATAGACTATAGCTATGAAACTTAATTCTATTTTCGAATGTACCAGTAGTACAATATCTAACCCTAAACTACGGTTGTGTGATAATACTTACATCGTTCCGAAGCGTTAAGACCACCTTTGTGTACATAACAAAAATGTTATTATTGAAGTGAAAACTTCTTTAGCGGCGTTGCAATTTTTTTTTGGAATAGGTAAAAAATTGTAAACTCGCATCAGGACACGTGACCTGATCGAAAATTCGTAAGACGGCGCAGGGCGCTTGCGCGAATGTTTATTTTGTGTCATGTTTGTGTACGATAGCGCAATAAATGAATACTGTAATCTACCACATAAATTATAGTACTTTCATACTGATAATTAAAGCAATTCGTGCAAAATTATTCCCTAACCATTCCAAAATATAAAAAATACACAACGTTAGTATTCCAGTTTTCACTTCTGTTGGCACTCCCGGAGTGCAACCCGTTGTTTTTTATGTTATAAGTGTAATAGTTTTTAACATTGTAATTTATTTATGCATTCTTTCACAACAACGATATTTATATTCATATTTTACACAAGAACAGAACAATAAGATTAAATCGGTAAACATAACACTCATGTCAAATATTTTAGAATAAAAACCGGCTATCGATTTGAACTCGCGCACCGAAGGTTCTTTACAAATTAACAGGTATAGCCAACACATGTAAGAGTTCATTCCACAAAACTGTACAGTAATGACAGGTTCACACATTTTATTGTGAGGTGTTTTTACAACTTTTTCTTTATCTGTGCTATAAGACATTGCTTTGCATCAAATTTCAAAATCCTGACTTTAAGTTTTGATTCCCAAGAACAGAAGGTCGGGCCAAAAACAAAGTGATTCTTTACGCGTTCCGTTTTGTCATTCCGAGGTACGAAACCCTAAAACCATGAAAGAGAAAAACTAAGAATCCTGTAACGAAATTCGCACTATCAAATATTCAAACTTTATTGGTTTTGTTTAAATCATTCATTTTGAAGAAGTAAACTGGTGTTAACCCGGATACAATGTGTGAGTTAGGTGTAACTAAGTGTGACCTGGTACAGTAGCGGTCTTAGTAACAGCAGCGCCCCCTACATGCTGTTCAAAACCATAGTAAAATGTAAATAATACATAGCGTACAGGATCTGACTCCCCTTTACAGCATGGCGCCCTGGGCGGTTGCCCAACCGCGCCATATCCAAACGCCGTCTCTGACCTGGCAGGACTCGTTACTCACCCTAATGGTTGGCAACCAAATCACGCAATGGCCGACGCTTACATACGACCTCGTTTCAAGATATGCTTAAAGAGCTTATGTATCGTATTAGTACAGTATTTTACGTAATTCATGGATACCCGCCACTTTCGGGAGAACTGCCGGGCTATTTTGGGCTCCTACCGACTAAAACCACACGGTTGTCTCCCCGTCGCCAAGTACCGGGGCACTTTCACACACTTCCACTGTCCCGGCGGCACTGGATCTTTCGATCCCCATTAGGAAGCTACTTTTAACAGGGGGCCGCATATCATCAGAAGTGGTGTACAGATACACAACGGGCACCACTTAGGGGTTACAGTGGCGACAGGTACCCCAGTACTTGCCGCAACCCCATCTCGACCAGTTGGGCAAGATAGAAATCCCACCCACTCCTCCGTGGGTCTAACTGCGGCCACCACCCTGTCCCATTGGTTTCACCGGGGCCTCACCTCGACCCCAGTTACTCAGCCCCCCCGCCACGACAAGGCTTGCACACTTGGTACCTTGCGCCTTGATATAAGATGACCTTAAATGACAACTAACTGTGTTTTTTAATTCAATTTTGTATGGTAAGTAGCATAAAACCTAACCCTAACCTAAGTTTTTTCTAACAATAGGTCGTTTAGAAGCTATAAGACTGCTGCTTTTAGTCTACAACTTAGGTAGTATTTAATGATAGTATACTCTTTTCTTTATTAACATATTACTGATTTAACAGATATAAATGTATATCTATTAAATATAGGTATAAGATAGGATCTGGCAGAGATCTTTCTGAAGCTATAAGACCGCCTTTATGTACTCGAGTAAAATATTATATTTATTGTAATAGTATCTTACATTGCAATTGTACGTGTACACCATAATTTATACGACAGAAGTTAAACATATTTAGTGCGAAACAAAAGGACTCATGTATCGCCCTGGTGTTCGGCAAACCAAATCATGCGATGGCCGCCGTTTATTAACGACCTCGCTTTCGCAATATGCTCCGATATATAGCAGACGGATTCGTGTTAGTGCAGCCTTTACATTTCACTGATTTCATAGACTATATCTACGATATTGTACTTCACACAAAATGGTTCTATATTGAAATCACGATTCTGAATTCAAATTTGTCGAACATTCTCGGATCAAAATTATTTATTATTGGCAGTATATTTAACAGGCATTAACCAAATATGGTAAATAAAAAAGATACCTGTCTATGGCAATAACTGATTGATATTAATACTATTTTTAATTAACATTCAGAATGTGTTTTACACGCAAATTAATATTCACCGATTTTTTTGGTAACAGAAAAAAAATCACTTACAAAAATAGAAATAATAGTGTATTAAATTTGGTTTCAACATCATTGCCAGCTAAAAATCTTTTTAGGTCCCGCTATTATACATATATACACTCAATATTACTCAAATATCACGACGTTTTTCGCCAAAATCGCCGCATCCGCCTGTTGCCTGTGCCGCCTTTTCTTCCTGTTTGCTCTTACCAGGCTGTACATTATCAGCCCTATTTTTTTATGATGTTGGGGGGCAAACAAGCAGATGGATTTCCTGATGGTAAAAAATTCACGCCGGCTAGACACCAAAGGTGGTAATGGTGCGTTGCCAACCTGAGGCCGGGATGTTAGGCCTCGAGCAAATGTAAGTTTACCGGCTACTTTACCCTCCGAACCGGAACACGTAATGACGTTATTATGGCAGGAATAGGTAAGGCGGTGGTACCAATCCGGATAAGTCGCTGAGAAACTCTACCACCTAGTCAGATGTCACGGCGTTAGTGACGGTAAGCCTTTGCTCGCCTATTAGGAGCTGCCTGGCAGGTAGGCAGATGGTCTATTCTCAAAAGAAGCCCCGACCAACACGGGGAATATTCAAACTCAATATATATCTCTAATTCTTCAAGGTACCCCACACGGATGTGAAAATAGCTTTTTAAAAGTCATGACACCCATCTTCACCCTCTGACTCTTTTAAGATACATCTGTAAACAGATAGCAATGGAAAGAAACAATATAATCTGTCTTAGTTTGAACTTGCAAATTTGGAAATTTTCAAGGTTTTCTAAATGGAACACAGGAGAAGACTGCAGTGATGATAATTTTTGCGATTCATAAGTTCCCTTAGATAAACCTGAAACGGATTAAGAGTTAAAGGGAGCAGCAAGAAGCTGAGATAATGATAAATTTAACGGTGTAAAGTTTTACTTAGACACGTCTCAAATTGGATACCGAAGATTAATAAAAAGTAAGTATCTTCACGCCTATATCCCCGAAAAGAGAGGCAGAGGCACAACCAAGGTACCTACGACTAGCCGAAGACACTAAGTCCCACAATGTGATGGGTGGCAAACCTGTCGTCAACTAGACACTCATCGAATCCCGAGCATATTTTTTTAGAAATTTGAAAAAAACACATTTCTTTTCGTTGCATGACCTGGAAATCGAACCCAAGACCTCATGAAGTCAAGTCCAACATCTGGACCGCTAGACCATAGAGGAGAGGCGAAGAATGGAAAGCCTAAAATATTATAATTTTGGCAAATTCAAGCTTCCCTTAGGCACATCAAAAGCGGAATAAAGAAGAGCGAAAAAAAATTAAAATAGTAGCGCAAAGGTAAAATAATTGTGAACTCCGCACTGCATACATTTCATAACTAATTTTAGCTTAAATCTATTAAGTCATGTCCATCTGACTAGGTGGTAGAGTTTCCACTGTCTCGCTCGGATGGGTACCACTGCCTTACCTATTCCTGCCGCCATAACGCTAGCACTTGCCGTTGAAGCGTTTCTGTTTGGAGGGTAAAGTAGTCGGTAAACTTCCTTTTGCTCGAGGCCTTACATCCCGGAATCAGGTTGGCAACGCACCATTACCATCTTTGGTGTCTCTAGGCAACGTGAATTTCTTACCATCAGGAAATCCGTCTGCTTGTTTGCCTTCCAATTACATAAAAAAAATAAAGTACTAGTAGACAACAAATTTCCAATAAAGATTTTCGAGAAATTGCGAGTTATAAAAATTAGTGAAGATAACGGGGCTCGGCAACGTGAGGCAGTAATGCGTAATTTTGAAGAAGAGGGCATCTCTTGGCCCATAACATTCAATCGTCTGCGCGAGGGGAGAATTTTGATGACCCAAAAGAAAAGTTTGCCTTGGAACACTCTGTATAAATCCGAGGAGTCATGTCGGGATTTCCGTAATCGTCTTTTTTATTTATTGCTAGCTGCTACACTGGGCCGTTTAAGGAAGACTTCGTGTTAGATGTACGTGATAGCCTTTTACCGTAAAATGCGATCACTTACTAACTCTAGACATAAAAGAAAACAACTGCAAACTTTTCATTCCTCACTGTCTGTGTGATCGAGGAAGAAATCTATTACTTTCTTAGTACTTGTTTCAATTTACTCTGTAAATACAAAAAGTAGTATGGCAAGGGACGTTAAACTATATTGAACTTCAAAAGTAAAGGTAAATATAGTATCTTCACGACCATATACCCGAAAGGTAGGCAGAGGCACAACCAGGTCACCCATGACTAGCCAAAGACACTAAGTCTCACGATGTAATAGATAGCAAGCCTATCGCCAACCGGGCACATGCCCAATCCCGAGAAACGTTATTTTTTAATAGGAAATTGAAAATATAACTTTTATATTGGTTTTTTGTTGCCCGACCCGGGAATCGAACCTATGACATCAAGAAGTGAAGTCCGACGCCGGAACGCTAGACCGCAGAGGTAATTATATGTATTAAAACTTATTTAATACTAACTATTTACGTACGACTTTGTCTGCGTCAAATACATTTTCTATCATTTTTTCATCCTACATTTAAGTTTTGGAGCTAAATTTTATAAAAAAAATTATGAACTCGGGTCTTTGACTGTATGCATATTAAATATTATAAAAGTTGATAAATCGATTCAGCTGTAAAAACGTAACAAACAGACAATTTCTGATTTATAATGTTAACTAGCTGTTACCTGCCGCTTCGCCCGCGATAAATTCAGATGTATCCTATCTTTCGAGTAAGATCAAACTGCACACGGTGTGTAAATTTTATTGAAATAAGTTTAGGATTTTTAGGAGTCCATCGCAGACGAACAACGTGACACGTAATTTATATATATAAGATTATCAATGTATATTTTTGTGCCCCTGGGTGACGTGGTAACGATGATATTTTCATTTTTTGCAGTTTCAAATTAAGAATATTGTTAGTTAAACTGTTAGCAGTTTTTGCAGAAGCTACTTTCTGCGTGGTCGTTGTACATATAAGCTCTACAGAAAAGACCTAATCCTGTCAAATGCCTGTCAGCTCACAAGAAACGAACGAAGAGATTACTTTATTAGCGCCGTAGGTCCTTAAACTGCCGCTTCTAATTGTACCACAAGCTACGCAAAGAAAAATCCATAATAAATTACTTGTGAGATTTTTTATGTGTGTTTGTAAAAAGGATACGGGTGGAGTTTTGGCGCCATCTTGAATGAAGACGGTCGTAATTTTTTGATTATTATTTAATTTCGTGTTTATATTGAGTGAAATTAGTTAATTTAGGTGGAAATTAGATTAATTTTGTTCAGTAAAAGTGCACAAATGAAATAATCATGACAAAGATAGTGTATCGTGTATTTCCTCGCTGCTGTCAAATCTCACTAGATAACTTGAGTAACGAAGCCACCGCTTTACTCAAGACCCTGACTTGACAAGAATTTGTACATAGTGAATAATGACTGTATAGGAATGAACTAACCTGACATAGGCTAAATAAGTCGTGAAAAACGATCGAAAGCCATTTTTAGCGGTTCAAGTGTTGGACTTGAGTGCATGAGGTCTCGGGTTCGTATCACGGGTCGGGCAACAAAAAAAAATTTGGTTTTTCCAATTTTCTGATTAAAAAAATTGCCCGGTATTGAATAAGTACCCGGTTGGCAATAGGTTTGCCACCTATCACATTGTGGGACTTAGTGTCTTTGGCTAGTAGTGGGTGCCCTGGTTGTGCTTCTGCCTACCTCTTCGGGGATACGGGCATTAAGATACTATACTATACTATACTATAAGAAAAAGAAAAAGGATATGGGATTCCTGATGGTAAGAGACAACCAGGACCAATAGACGCCGTAGTTGTTGTTGATGCGTCACTGTCTTGTGTTCGATTGCGACATGATGGCCAATTGTGCAGGTCTGCCAACTAGCCTACCCTCCGAACCGGAACATGACAGTCTTTATGTTGGCAGAAATAGGTAAGGTGGTAGATCTCAATCAGGACGAGTAGCAGTATGTCACTGCACCATCAGAGGTCTTATTGGTAATGACTTATTTAGCCTTTGGTTGAGTATTACGAGCTGCCTCGCAGGAAGGCAGTTAATAAACGCGTGGTCACGTCATAAGACCTTTGTGTGGACGATGTGATATTAATTCTTAAATTATTCTTTGTGAGATATAAATTATTATCTCCAAAATATTGTGTGTAAATTAAAGTACCTAATAACAATAATTATTTCCTTATTTTACACGTAACATTATAACAAAACATTTACGCAAATAAAGTTCAGTACCAGAAAGTAAATTATATTAAATTTATATATTTTATATTAATTATAGTAAATTATATTAAAAGTAAAATAAATAAACGGTATGTTTTTAATGTTTTGGATAATAGCACTTTTATCACAAAAGTTACTCGTAAATAAAACAAAGTTTAAGTCTATTTACGTGTGTTTGTCGCTTAACTCCTCCTAAACGACTGGACCAATTTGGTTTATATAAGCTTCTAAATCTTGATGAAATAGTTACTCAGCTGCACAGCACAAACTTGAAACAGGTAAAATGAAACTACCACAAATAAAATTGGCTGCCTGTCATCCGTCCCACATTAAAATCACATCAGTGAGATAATGAAAGAAACAAGCTACCGACCAATTTCACTGGCATTTGCTGCAGTTATTTTATTTTCTTATGTATAGGCAATGATTTTCCTAAAACGATGGTACAGCATTTTTCAGATATCACTAAACAAATAAACAAATAAATGTCTCTGGACAAGTTACACGAATTGAATCTAGCCCCAAAGTAATCAAGGTGTTAGTCAACGATACTAATACATAAAAATACTTGAACACAAGCATATAATTTGTTTACTTTGGGGTTAGGTTCAATTTGTGTGACTTATCCAGGGATATTTATTATTTTCATTAAATTAAATCAAATCTTGCAAGTAAATTTGATCCACTTGACTTATGCCCGGTTCCTAAAATCAACGAATCGTAATCCGTCAGCTAAACCATTCGTAGTTTGTTCTAAAGTAACGGAGCGTTACCAATATTTTCAAAAAATGTTTAGAATCAATAGTCGGAATCGAGCAACCGTTGTTAGTAATCTTACTAAGCGTACAAAATACTACCATCCGTAATCAAAACGAATCGTTTTTTTTAATATAGGAACCAAGCATTAGTGACAAGATTACAGACAAATCGGCATTCAGCAACATGCTTTACAGATATTTAGTAAGGTTATGTTATATATAGCCTTATACCATCTTATAAAGATATTTACTTGTAAGGTCATTATATTAAATAAATCATATCTAAAAAGTATTTAATAATAATAATTGAATACTTACTCATAATTAACGGTTTAAGGCTTGGCACCAACTTCAAACCTATTAATAAATAGCACGTATAAATAATAGGTAGTATATAATTAATATGAAATCTTTTTTTTACGTTTTAGTTTTGAAGTAGGTTTTTTTAACGTAGTTATTTTTATGATATTATAGATGACATCGAAGTAACTGGGTGATTATTCCAAAATAGCCCCGTAATATTAACAGACACGGAAGACCTTTAGAATTAAATTGTTAAAGTTAATTAATTTTAACATAACTTCCACTTTAGAAATTCTTAGCAAATATTATCTGCTTATTTTCAAGAGATTTCACTTATTACTAAGAAACTTTTTTCATAAAAATATTTAAACTGGGGAGGAAGTTTTAAGACCAACCGAACTTTGCTCAAATAAGAACTAAGTAAAACTTTATTACACGACATTGTAGAACGGGTGAGACCTAAAATTACTCTTACTACAATTTTCGGAAATAAAATCTTGACATAAAAATGAATTGCTAAATGTGTTGGTAAGCACATAACTTCCGAACGACTGAACCGATTTAGCTAAATACTTTATTGTTGTGTTAGTTATTGTCAGATGAAGGTTATTATGAAGAGAAAAACCGGGAACATTTTGGGGAAAATGGGAAAAACAATACTTCATTTTTCCCCACACAAACTTAACAGGTGGAACGAAGTTCACCGGGATAGTTAGTTCTATGATATAAATTACATGCCCTTGGCCGTGGTACAAGTGCCGTTACTTCTCCTAACAGACTAGAGTCTACAACGGTAGTGTGTGTAAGTAGGATTGAAATTAATCACCTCTGTGGTCTATCGGTCCGGCGACTAATTTAAATTGGCGAGGTCCGGGGGTCGTTCCCTAGGTCGGACTACCAACAAAATTAAAAATAGGATCCCCGAGATTGGATATGTGCCCGGTTGGCAATAGGCTTACCACCTAACACATTGTGGGATTTAGTGTCTTCGGCTAGTCGTGGGTGCCTTGGTTGTGTCTCTACCTACCACTTCGGTGATTTGAGCGTGAAGATTCTTTTTTTCCTATCTTCAAAATGTTTGTAATAAATAATAAATCTTAAAATAAACAAAAAAGTGTTATTAAGTTACAAACTTAATAAGTTTTTATGAAAATCATTATTATTCTATGCTGACGAAGTCGCAGGCGAACTGCTAGTACACTGAAAATTGAAACTGACAAATACATTCAAATATAATCGGAAGAACTGCACTAAATTCCCAAATTCTACCCTATGGGGGTGAAATAGGGGTTGAAAATTTAAATGGTAGGCCGTCATTTTTTAAGTTAGAAACATGAAACTTCATTTTGGGGCTACTTATTAAGAATAAGTAGATACGTATTTAAGCGTTTCTGGAATATTCTACTCTTAAGGGGGTGAAATAGAAGTTGAAAGTTTGTATGAAAGTCTTAATTAATGGGCTATTCATTAAAAATAAATAAGCACGTTTAAAAAAGATATAAATTATTTAAACAGTTTTTAATTCAACTTCAACTAAATAATATTAACTGCCACGCGAGTAAAGCCGCGGTTAACAACTAGTCTATGTATATTTATTATACGAATGTGTGTCTTAAGCTTTAGTTAGTTGAACCATTTGCAGTTTGATCAAATGCAACGCATCGTTACTGATATTTTCAAAAAATGTTTTGAGTCAACTGTCGAAAACGAGCAACCGTTGTTAGCAATCTTATTAATCGTACAAAATCTATTTGTAATCGAAACGACTCGTTTCTTGAATATAGAAATCGGGCATTAGTCGGAGATCGAACCCAAGCATCGTCAATTGGCATTAGGCACGTACGCTTACTCGGCGATAATTGAAGCGGTTTAACATTAGGCACCTACATTTCAATTAAAATTAATAGACTTTGATTATTCGCAATTCCATCTAATATATTTCAACAACTGAAACCATTTATATCTAATTTAAACTTTTGCCTTCACTGTAGTTAATTGAGTCCACTGCTGGTTAAGTTAGCGACGCACCTATAACATCTACCGTCTCTATAGGCTACGAATGTATCTTAACATAATGAGACCAATGTGCTTGTTCGCTGTTCTCTCACATAAAAAATATTGCAGTTATTTTTAAAAATAATTAGATCTTTTCTTGCAGGTCTCTAAGTGACTCATTTCAGAACCGTATAGTCCGCGTTAAAAAGTTCTACGGTATCATTGAGTAGTTTAATAAATGTGCCATTTGCATGTGCCAACATCTAGTATCTTCACGCCCGAAGAGGTTTGTAGAGGTGCAATCAGGGTACCCACGACTAGCCGAAGCCTATTGTCAACCGAGCACACATTGTATTTAATCCACGGCAATTTTTGTTGTCCGAACGCGGGACCCCATGACGGATTGCAGATTGCGCCGGACACAATGGCGATTGGCATTGAATTAGCTGGTAACATCTTTTACACAAATTATTTGAATGACTAATTACAACAACAGGGTAGCATTTAAAAAAAACTGCTGATAGCTTCAGTTGATTCTGTCTTTTTGATATATCATCAAAAGGCAAACAAGCAGACAGATTACCTGATTGTAAGAAATCCACCAATACAAAAGGTGCGTTGCCACAAAATACGACAAGCTATAAAATAATAGATACAAAAAAATCATATGACACCAGGATGAATTCAGGAAAAAATTATTGATTCGGCAATATTAATGATAACTACTAAATCGGTCCTAAACAACATCAAAAGCTATAATGAACTTAAGTAAAAAAAAGGGTCTTCACGCCCATATCACCGAAGAGGTAGATAGATTTACAAATAGGGCACGCACAACTAGCCGAAGACATTTTTCTTAGTAGTAAATTGAAAAAACCAAATTTTCTTTTTGTTGCCCGATCCGAGATTCGAACACGGGACCTCATGCAGTCAAGTCCAACACCTGAACCGCTAGACCACAGAAGCGATTAAACTTAAGTAACATCGCATAATATCGAAATCGATTTAAAAAAAGTGACTGGCAACCATGTGGGTCGAATTACCGGAAAGTTAAAGTTATTTAATGCAGAAAATAAAATAAATAGCGAAACCCACTCAGCTTTACCACATATTTTAAATGTATGAACAAAAGGTCGCTTAATACAAGGGAAGCTTTTAAACGCAACTTAGAATGAAAATTCTTTTACGAGGAGTAGATAATGTTAAGTGATGTTACATATAGAATGCATTTGAGATAATACATGATAGTAAGTGAATTTGAAACGTTTAATAATATTCTAACTTTTAGTTTTTACCACTAGCTGTGTACCCGTGACTTTATCTACATAGAACGTACGATATGTATACAAAATGTTATCCCTCATTACAGTCCTTAAAAGGCTGATCTATATATATAAAAGAAAGTGGTGTTAGTTACACTATTTATAACTCAAGAACGGCTCAACCGATTAGGCTGAAAATTGGTGGGAAGGTAGGTTAGAACCAGGAGAAGGACATAGAATACATGTTATCCTGTTCGATTATGAGGAAACTGGGAAAAACAACATTTTTAATTTTCCCCATACAAACTGAACGGGCGGAACAAAGTTCGCGGGAATAGCTAGTTTTTTAAAAAAGATTTTGGAACTCGGGTCTTCAACTATATGCATATCAAGGTTCATCAAAATCAATTTTGAAAACACATAGCTTGTTTTCGAACTCAGCTCTTCAACCATTTGCCTGTCAAGTTTCATCATAATCAATCCAGAGGTTTAACCGTGACAGCGTGACAGATCGACGAACAGACAGATTTTCATTTTAATAATATTAGTAGAGACTAGATGTTGCTCGACTACACGTCTTATTTTTACGTGAGAGATCAGGGAATAACCATACGTGTCTCCTGACAGACATCATAGGTGTGATAGGTGCGTCCCTGTCCTGTGGCCGGGATATTAGTCATTTGTTTCATCAAAATCAATTTTGAAAACACATAGCTTGTTTTCGAACTCAGCACTTTAACCATTTGCATGTCAAGTTTAATCATAATCATTCCAGAGGTTTAACCGTGACAACGTGACAGACGAACAGACAGATTTTCATATTGATAATATTAGTATAGACTATATGTTGCTCGACTACACGTCCTATTTTTACGTGAGAGGTCAGGGAATAACCATACGTGTCTCCTGACAGACATCATAGGTGTGATAGGTGCGTCCCTGTCCTGTGGTCGGGATATTACATGTACTAGGCAAGTCTACCGGCTACCCTACCATTCAGACCAGCGTTCAATGTACACAGCACCCTACCACAAGTAGTCTTGTTGGTAACGATCTATTTTAACTATGCCCCTACCCGAGCATAAACTAAATACGATACAATACGACCTGCCTGACAGAGAGGCAGATGCAGATGTTCCACTCAGTGGACCCTGTCTGATTAAAAGTGCTTACTGAAACTAACTTTATAATAATTTATTCGAATTAGTTTTAGGTGCATAACCGCCACTTGTATGTTTCTGGGTACAATTTACCCCAGAGTCAGCTTCTAAATATCTTTACGCTCATGTTCCTGAAAGAAAACAATAAGCCCAATGAGGAACACGAGGTCAGAGAGGCAATATACACATTTGAATAAATAAATATCCCTGGACAAATTACACAAATTGAATCTAACCCCAAAGTAAACATTATATGCTTGTGTTATGGGTGTCAACAATACTAACAGATAGAAATACTTGAATAGATACCAGAATTAACTTAATCAACACCTAGACCCGGAAATGCTAGCCACTCGACCAACGAGGCGGTCAAAACGAGGTTCTAAAATAGGAGAATTAAATTGTAACAAAGAGTTAAATGACTTCAAGTTGGACAGTTTAACTTATTGTTTTTAAGAAAATGGGAAAAGAGAAAATGAAAATGAGAAAAGCTCTTATTGCACATTTAGTGTATTAAGTGCATTTTGCACATTTATGCATTTACGTAAATAATGGAGAACCTTACGCCAATAAACAATTTCTCCTACTAATAAGGGATATCAGTTTACATATTTATTTATTATTTCTATCGCCTCAGAATAGTACCAACGTATTAAGTAATAAAACCTTATGAAAATAGCCAAGGCGAAGATCAGGAGCCGGAAGACTGTCACGACGTTCCGCCGGATCCAGTTTTCTACTCATAACAAATGCAATGAAATCAGATATTTCAACTGATATTTTTATGTAGTTTCAGCAGATTCATAATAGCACTTTATTTTTATTTATTTAAAATTTATAATGTATGTATCGCCTCAGTAGTCTAGCGGTCCGTCGTCGGAGTTGACTGCTTGAGGTCCCGGATTTGATCCCCGGGGATCGAGTGGCAGGAGATTCGGGCAACAAAAAAATTAGAAAATATGTATTTTCAAATTTCAAATAAAAATAACTTTGCCGGGATAGAATATGTGCCCGGTTAACGATAGGCTTGCCACTTACCGTACTCTGGGACTTAGTGTCTTCGGCTAGTCGTGGGTGCCCTAGTTGTGCATTTGCCTACCTCTTCGAGCATGGGGACGTGAAGATACTATTTTATAATTTCCTTGTCGTCGGAATGTGAGGATCCCCTCGAGCGCTGTTAGTAATCGAGTACTGTACGTTAGCGAATTGTACCACTACAATTTTCGCTTCGTTAGTGTTAGACTTTACTTCGAGAAGTCCCTCGTCTTCGTCTCCTGGTCCTGCAACAAATAAAAAAAAATACAATTTTCTTTTTTTTTTTTGCCCGGGTCTTGATATGTACGGTGTTGGCAGTAAATTTGTCGCCTATCACATTGTGGGACTTAGGGTCTTCGACTAACCGCCTATTTGCAATCTTGTTTTAACTCATACTACAACCTGTCGTTATTTTACAATAATGTATAGGCACTAAAACTACAAAAAAAGGACTATTTCAATAAGTAAATCATCTAGCTGGTAGAGTTTCGCAGCAACTCACCTGGATTGGTACCACCGACTTACCTATTCCTGCCGCATTAACGTCAATGCTTGCCGTTGACGAGTTTCGGTTCGGAGGGTAAGGTAGCCGGAAAACTTACTTTTGCTTGAGGTCTAACATCCCGGCCCTAGGCTGGTAACGCACCAATACCAACTTTGGTGTCTCTAGGCGGCGTGAATTTTTTACCATCAGGAAATCTGTCTGCTTGTTTGCCTTCTAATATTTTGAAAAATCTATTTACCTACGTACGCAAATATGAAGCATTTTCTCTGGTATTTCTTTAATAGATTCACACTTGTTGGTAATGGCGGAAGCTCTTTCAATTATTAAAATCAGTTCAAAAAAACGGGGAAATCGATTAACATAGTTCAAAAACATAAATGTTAAAAACAATCTTCTTGTTAACGTCGGTTAAAAAAAGACTAAGTTCCACAAAACTAAATCAAAAACTTGCTAATTTCTCAAACGTATGCTATAGAACCGTATTATAAGTTAACAGTTTCGAACTTGAAACATTTGTAATTATATTTTTTCACGGTATTAATTAAATTCAATCAAGGAAATGTACAAGTTATTTTATTGGCACGATTGACTTATACTAATTGGACGCTCACTGGCATTTTGTTTCTTTAAGAGAAATTGGTTGCTCTTTGGCATTTTATTTTTATAAGAGACTTCTGGGGAATCTTCGCTTAAATATTTTGTGATGCCATTCAAATAAATTGAAGTCTGTTTTATAAACATCAATTTGTTGAATCAAATGCAATTATTAAATGTAATAAATAATAACTTATGTAGATATTAATACGTGAAGTCAAAACTTTGGACCCCTTTGTATAAAAATTGCGGGGACGTAAGAGCATAAAATTTGTCACACTTACAGTTTATGTGCAGGAGAAGTGCAGAACGCTAATATTCTTCAATCATAATGCTTATTTAAATTTACTACATTGAATCAACAAATAAAACATTATCCACACTACCAAGCATTTGACACACACAAACAAATATATTGATGATAACGATAATAGATCACAGATGGCGCACTAAAAAATTTTGGAAAAAACGTAGTTGGTCTTGAGAAATGAAGATGGCGTTTTTATCAACAAAATATTAAAATGTATTATGGTCGAATTTCGACCAATGGGCGACCACTAGTAATAATAAATATCAATACTATCGAATTTCTTACCAATAACAGTGTTAAATAAAACATGTTTTCTACGACTCTTCTGAAGGTAAGAGCCTTGGACTATAAACATCCCTAGAAATAAATAGTAAATATCCCTACATTATTTTAGGATTTAGTGGCTCTGGCTAGTCGTGGGTGTCCTGGTAGTGCCTATGCCTACCTCTTCGGGGATACTATGGTCGTGAAGATACTGTCTGTGACTAACACTGTGACATGTAACTAGGTATTTTATTTAATCAGCCGCTACTTTGTGGAAACCCATTATAACAGATGTAAAATAAGCCTTTATTTTAACAATTAAAAAAAGATATAAACAATAAAAAAATTAAATCTCTATTAACGATATTATTAACTATTGTATAGAGGATTAAAAAAAATATTACTTAAACATTATGTTTTTCTTTAATATATTTTTCATGGATCGAAAGTACCCAAATTTGAGCTTTTTCGAACTTTTAAAAATTCATATCTTTAAAAAAAATAACTTTGTCGTGAAAGTCATAGAATATATTTTATTGATATTTCAATAAAGAATATAAAAAAAAATTGTCCGGTTGAAAAATAACAATTCCTTGCAATTTTTTAAACAATTTCGGTTTAAACAATATGACATCGGGTCGCGCCATGGCAACATGCATATACCTAGTCTTGCCATAAATATTGTAATAAAGAAAAAAAATATTTTTTTAACTGCAAATAACATAT